>PVIC010001908.1:0-43645 GCA_004025085.1 Thryonomys swinderianus
AAAAAAAAAAAAAAAAAAAAAAAAAAAAAAAAAAAAAGAATTTACAAGTCTCTGCCCAAAATAAAAGGAAGTTATTATGCCACCAGCTACAAAATTAGCTTTCTCCTGCACCCCCACCCCCTTCCTTGTTTTAGTGTCACAGAAATCTGCTTTCAGTCAGAAATGTCAGCAGAATAATCCCCCAAAGATAAATATCTGCCTTAGTCATTTAAACGTGATTGGCATTCCCTGCTCCAGCTTTATCTGAGGCCTCTGTCCCAGCACAGTTATGCCAACCTACATCCCTGTTCTTTTCAGTAAAGCTCTTTCCCTGTCATTTTACTTCACACCTTGGTCAACAAACAGGGATTTACAAGCCAAAAAGCATAGGGCGCTTGTCTCAATGAGCCTGCGTGGTGAGGATATAGCACAAGGAAAACAGAGGAGCAAATGAAGGGTGACCTTTCTCAACTGGCATGGATCAGGAAGAGGCGGGCCCACATCAGTCTGGCCACGCAGAACTAATGTGACTGTCCCTGTTCTATTAAAAACAACATACTATTAATTCCCTGGCCTTGCAACCAGCTGCTGCTGCAGAGTCAGTCCTTATCACATGCTTGGGATTTTAGCCTTTCCCAAATGCTCTGTCTTCCTTGTTCCTCGGAGCATTGCACAGACATTAATTAATGGTTCTCACACTGTCCTGCAATGTCATTATCCTTTGATGACGAGAAAGACAGTCTTTTAAAACATCAACACCAAGCGGGGTGAGACTGATTTTTTTTTCCCCCCAAAGCTGTACCCTGCCTCCCTAGCTGGAGTCAACTGTGTGGAATCCCTGCGCTTCCACCTATGGAAATTCCCCCACACGTCTCTTTCTCATCCACCACCCTGACTGCAATGAACCGAAAGCCCTGGGGCTCCCCACATCCCGGGATCCCAGCCTGAGACTCTGCCCACTGCCCTGCAGGTGGCCCTTCCCACTACCTCCCTGCATCCTCACTCCCACCTTCCCTGCCCCACCTGCCCTAGGTTTATCTCCCTCCCAGAGCCATGGCCAGACTTGCGTCCCAGACAGGGTTGGCCAGCTCCTCCTCGGCTCAGGAGTGTTTGCAAACCAGTAATTACTGACCACACTGGCCACAGGCTGGCTGGCTGGCTCTGGAAATCTTTGTGTGCCCTTGTCCACCACATCAGTTCCTCCTGCTTGCTCAGGTGCCTCCAAGCCTTTTTCAGCCTCTCCTTCTCCAACTCCTTCCTCAGCCCTAAGGAACCAGCTTGCTCCTGAGCTAGGCCTCTCCTGACAATGAGCTCTGCCGAGTTTCAGACCCCCATCTCCATGGTGCTGTTGTCCCATCTTACGATCAAGAAATGGCCTCAGAACAGTCACTCGGCTCAGGATCCCACAAATACACAAGGTCCACTTATCTCTGCTTAGAAGCCTACAATTGTGCAGCCTCATTCTAAACCCTGCTCATCTCCCCTTTCTTCCAGTTACTAAACACCACTGATGTACAGTAGTATGCAAGATAATGAAGCAAGGTCTGCGGTTTAGAAGACCTTGTAACAAACCAGATAAGCAGAAAAGCCCTAAGAAATAGAAAGCAATTATTAGTACAAAGTAACCAGGGAAGGGCAAGGCTGGTTGCTAAGAAGGAAAATGTGTGTTGGAGGCTCCCATGGCACCCAGGTGGCTCTGCAAGGAAGACAGTACGGGTACTGGGCCTGTGGAGGCGGGAAGCTCCCTGGGATGGTGGGAAGGCTGCCTCTGAGAGGAGCGCACACCCTGGCCCTCACTCCCGTCCCTGCCTGTCTCTGGAGACCCACTTCCACTCTGGTGTTCATTAGCCACCACCTAATTGCTTCCTAAGATTTAGTCTTGTCTCCTCGACCACAGTTAAGGCATTCTTTTACAAGGACAGACAACCGTGAAGGCTGATGGGAGACAACATGCTGCTCACAGGCCTGTGGAACTCAGAAGAGCACAGGGGCCTAGGGCTCAGGGCAGGCCTCCTTCCAAACTTTGGGCAAGTCATAGAAATAACTGTGTGACACCATGCCTGATTTAACTTGATGCCATCTTACTCCCGCTGTGACACTGTAACAAATGCTGAGACTGAGTGAGTGACAGAGAGCAGAAATGTATGTCTCACGTTTCAGTGCTCTGTCTTCCTGGTGGGGGGAGGCGATGGAAGGAACAGACCCTACCCACAGCCCTGCCTTCCTCACAGAGTCACCTTCTACATCCCCCCAACACTGTCACATCAGTGACCAACTTTCAACATGAATTGTGGGGACACACTCAGACCATGGCAGATGCAATTCAAAATGTTAAGCACATTCCAGTTTTAGTCACAAAAGGTCCGCCCGCCTGTACTGACCTCAGCCCTCAGCCCTCAGCCACGTGGCTTCCGGGAATGCCCGCTGTCTGCTGCTCTGCCTGATCTCCCTGTTCTCACGGATGTCCTGGAGTAAATCCCCTCACCCCTCACATCCATCACTGATCGGATGCTGCTCCTGCCTCTTAGAACCCCCGCAGCCCCATTCCTTTCTGCCACTGCCCTTCCTTGAGTTCCTTCTCTTAGCTTATGACATCGCTTCTCTGGCCCTCTGAGGACTGTGGGGGGATGTCCTACGCACTCCCACGGCAGCCTCCCTCACCCTGACATTCTTCCTCCGGAGCTGTGAACTCCAAATGTACATTCTGCCCCCTACAGCGCTTGAAGTTCTCCTGTAACCCACAGCAGCACTTCTCAAGCCTTTTCATCTCAGAAGCCACGGATATTCTAAGTTACCAAAGACCTCAGAGATGTTTTGTTCAGCAGGTCACTTCTAACAATACCTATTGTATTCCCAATTACAACAGAATTTTAGCCAGGTGTGGTGGCCACGCCTATAATTCCTGCATTCAAGAGACTAAAACAGGAGGATCACTGAGAGTTTGAGGTCTATATGGGCTGTGTGGTGAGTTTGAGGCCAGCTTGTACTACAAAGTAATACCCTGTCTCAAAAAAACAAGCGTGCAAAGAACAAAATGTACACATGCAAAGAAAAACCTGAGGAAAATTCACTCAAAAGTAACAATAATGAGCCCATTACAAATTGATGATAACTAACATGGTTTTATGAAAACTAACTGCAGTTTTTTACTACATAAAAAAGTTGTAAAAGGTTTTTAAAGGACACTTTTGCAAGTATATTCTATGCCTGGCCTGGAGAAGAGATCTGTTGAGGTGAATTTCTGTTCACTGTTATTTCTTGTGTCAGTTGATCCCAGAAGAGGGAAATATTTCAAAAGCTTTTTCAGATATTTTTATTTGATAATACACTGAAACTGGAGAAATCATAATTCCTTATAGGTTAGTTGCAACTCGGGATCTAAAATTACACCCATGAATTTTTCACACTCAAATAAAATTCACAGTTCTGACTTGATCTTTGTAAGAATCATTTTAAAAGTCTGATTCCAGGCTGGGGATTTTAGCTCAGAAGTTCCAGTGCCTGCCATGCAAGCGCAAATTCCCAAATTCCATCCCTGGTAACCACATACCACAATGCTGGGCGTGGTGACTCTCACCTGTAATCCCAGCACTCAGGTGGCAGAGGCAGGAGGATTACTTTAAATTCCAGGTTAGCCTGGGCTACATAGTGATCTCAGAGCCAGCCGGAACTACAAAGCAAGGCCCTGTCTCAAAAAAAAAAAAAAAAAGCCTGATTCCATTGAATTCAATGCCAATCTCCCAAAAACTGACACATTTCATACAATGTTAAAAATATTTTGTATTTTACACAATGAGAAAAGCATATTACGATATCATCAGTGATTAATATTACCATTGATCTTATCAAAAATTCTTTAAACCAGGCATGGTGGCTCATGCCTGTAATCCCAGCACTCAGGAGGCAGAGGCAGGAGGACTGCTGAGTTCCAAGCTTGCCTGGGCTACATAATGAGCTCAGGGCCAGTCTGAACTACAAAGAAAGACCCTATCTCAAAAAACAACAACAAAAAATTCTTTAAGTATTGAGCAACTATCAAGCTAACAATGATCAATTCACTTTTCCAAAATTCTAATTTGCGTGCAAAACCACCAGTGCTGTCCTTGCCCAGATTATTTCCTTTCCTTAAACAGAAAGGTTCACTTCTTTTCTGGAAAATGTCTACCAAGTACTGAAGCCTGGCTGTTTAGCTATCACTTGCTCTTCCCAGTAAGATCCGTGGTCTGTGGACAGAGCGGCAAGCTCCTCTTGCAAGTGAACAGTCCACTGTGCTTCCATGCCATACAGAAGAACTTAATCCACACTTCTCATGTCATCACGTGGGAAAACAAAAGGACACAGACTTCCGGGTAGAAGTGGGATGGAGCTCATTCTCAGTGCTGCTCATTCTTTGGTGGATCTGGCCATCTTTTCTCTGCCCCCTGCTAAACATCAGAGCAAATGTCAAAATGCAGAAAAGGCAAATGACGTGCTTTGTCATCGTAGCTGTGTTATGAATGTAGGTGCATATTCAGCTTTGTATTTACATGTAGTCTTTCTGTGACAATCAATCACTTGTACCTTGCACGGCCTGGGAAGGACCCCAGGGATCTCTGGGGAGCCAGGGGCCACACCTGGAGAGTTTCTGGACTACAGCATTTCCTGCCATTTCTTGGTGGAGCCTCGCATGCCCTTCACCACCCACCATCTCTATTTCTGGCATGTCTCTCTATAAATTCACATCCTATCCTCTGGCATACCCTCTCTATAAGTTCACACCACATTAAAAAACAGTATATCAGGACTTCAAGTTCAGCCAGACGTCTCCTGTAACACAAACTCTGCCCCTGGCTGTGTAATCTGGTGTAGCAAAACTTTATCAACCTCCGATCTTTACCAGTAAAATGGGGACAAGTATCACGTACCAGTTAGTTAGGGAAATTAGTAAGTAAATGTACGTATAGCACTTATAGTTGGTAAATTATGAATTAAACAAATTCCTTTCCTTTGTTCCAAAGGTAAAAGGAACGCTGTGATCCTCTGTCATGCTATTACACGGTTTTGGTGTCCCGTGGGGTAAATTCTCAGCACACTAAAATCACACTTGAACCTCCTTCCCTCTTTTCCCAAAGGAAGAATCTTTTGAGAAGCTCATTTTGGACACTGTGTGTCAATCCAAAAGGATATGTGAGACTATTCTGTTTCAAATCAAATTTTAAAATAGCCAGATATTAAATGACAATGTCACCTGTTTATTCTCTTTACCTACCAGGTAATCTTTTCCCCTTTTAAAAGAAATGATTCATGGGCTGGAGGATTAGCTCAGTGGTTCCGGCGCCTGCCTCGCAAGCGCAAGGTCCTGAGTTCAATCCCCGGTGACCACATGCAATGCTGGGCGTGGAGACTCACGCCCACTGGCAATCAATACCGCATACCACAGTGCCGGGCGTGGTGGCTCACGCCTGTCATCCCAGCACTCGGGAGGCAGAGACAGGAGGATTGCTGAGTTCGAGGTCTGCCTGGGCTCCATAGTGAGCTTGGAGCCAGCCTGAACTGCAAAGCGAGACCCTGTCTCCAAAAAAAAAAAAAAGAAATGATTCATTTAAATCTCCACATTTCCTATGAAACTAATGAGAACAATTCACATATTGGTATCTTTTTTTTTTTTTTTTTTTTTGGAGACAGGGTCTTGCTTTGTAGTGCAGGCTGGCCCTGAGCTCACTATGTAGCCTAGTCAAGCCTCGAAATCAGCAATCCTCCTGTCTCTGCCTCCCAAAAGCTGGGATTACAGGCATGAGCCACCATACCTGGCACTGTGATATGTGGTATTGATGGCTGGTGGGCATGAGTCTCCACGCCCAGCACTGTATGTGGTTATCGGGGATCGAACTCAGGACTTTGCGCTTGCGAGGTAGGTGCCGGAAACACTGAGCTAAATCTCTGGCCCTTGGTATCTTTTTTTAATATTAATGCTGAGTCAGAATAGAGAGCTTTCTGCTTGTCAATGTTAAAAATACTTGGTGGGGGCCGGAGGGTTAGCTCAGTGGTTCTAGCGCCTGCCTCGCAAGCGCAAGGTCCTGAGTTCGATCCCCGGTAACCACATATAATGCTGGGCGTGGAGGCACGCCCTCCAACAATCAACACTGCATACCACAGTGCCAGGTGTGGTGGCTCACGCCTATAATCCCAGCACTCGGGAGGCAGGGACAGGAGGATTGCTGAGCTCACGGTGGCTTGCCTGGGCACCATAGTGAGCTCAGGGCCAGCCTGAACTACAAAGCGAGACCCTGTCTCAAAAAAAAAAAAATAAATAAATAAAATAAAATAAATACTTGGTGGGGGAATGGGAGTTGAACCCGGTAAGAAGTCCGGAATTTCTACAGTAGCTTCTTTACATCACCAGCCATAATGAGAAGGGCGACTGTGTCCAGACCCAGCCTGTGCTGCAGCGCTTCCACGTGACCCTCCTGGTAGTGTCTGTGCACTCCAGCATGACTGTATCCACATGAAAGGGCTCTTCTCTCTGCATCCTCTTTTCTTTCTTTCCTCCCACAGCAGGGCTTTGTGACATCAGAGTGCTTTGTGCAGTCAGTGGGCTAGTTCCCTGGCAGTATCTGCTCTGTGGTCCAGCATATCAGCCTGGACTTTGATCTCCCAACCTGCGCTTCGCACCAGCCACTCTGCCCACAGCTTTTGAAGTTATTCCAACAATTTTTAATGCTTCATTTTTGAATGCTGAAAACATTAATCATAGCTGGATGTGGTGGTGTATGCCTAAAATCGTAGCTGCTCCAGAAGCTGAGGCAGGAAGAACACAATTTCAAGGCCAGTATGGGTGACCTAGCGAAATCCAGTCTAGTAAAAAACATAAAAGGAACTAGAGTGTAGCTCAGTTGTGGAGTACTCTTGGTTTCAATCCCCAGTACCCTCCCCCAACAAAAACCAATGTTTTTAAAACTTCAACTGAAATTTTGAACAGGTGATATAGACTCCACCAGCTAAAGTGTCGCAGCTCCCAAGCAGGTGACTGTGGTTAATAGTTTCCAGTATCTGTCAGAGACGCCACCCAGGAAGCCTAGCAAAGCTCATCTGGAAACTAAAGAGCAGATCATTAGACTACAAAATGAAAGAGGGAGGGAGGGGGAGGGAGAGAGGGAGGGGAGAGGGGAGGGAAGAGGAGGGTGGGCATGGGTACTCTCTTCCTTACTAACAAAAGCTAATTTAATCTGAACTTCTAGCCCTAACTTCCAAGGCCACCCTTGGTGGTCAGTGTCACCTCCAAGGATAATCAGAGTCATCTTGGAATAGGATCAATAGAATTGCAACAGTGAAGGGGAAGACTGACACCTAAGCAAGGGTGGTCCCCTAGCCAGGGCCAATCAATACATAATTAGTCCTTAAAAAGTTTTGGTCAACAGCTAAAATACTACTCTATGCAATAACTACATTATTTTCCATATAATCCTCAAAATTTATTTCCATATCCCATTTCTTCCCATTCTTCCAAGTAATCTGTTCTGCCCACAAGTCTTCCCAGGGCTTCCTCCCCGGAAGGAAGTAGGCCCCAGGGCAGGTCTTGGCAATCTTGCCCCAGCTCCATCACAGGGCTGAGGCTCAGAGCACCAGGGAGGCAGGGACTTGCAGCCCTACAAGCAGCCTCAGAGACAAGCCCACCAATATACTTCCTATCTTTATCTTTTTGTCTTTCCTTTTTGATTGTACATTTGAAGATAGCTAATGTCTTATACTGCACAGCACAAGTAGCTGGAAGTCATTTTACTCTCCTGGAAAAATTAGAGTCTCACAGCCCAGTGAGGGTCACAGGCAGGACTCACCCTTCAACCTGACCCTGTGAACCCAGGGGCTGAGCTGCTCCCACTTCAGCAGGTCTCACTGCCCCATGGTTTCCATGGAGAGGGCCCCTTCAGTGTGCTTCAGGCTGACCCAGGTACGGTGTTTCTTACTCTGTTGAAATTCAGCGGTAACTGCAGATGAGGCTGGCCTAATTTATAAGAAGGTTGGGAAAAAGTAGAAGAATATTGCTTTAGAATCCGCAGGCCTGGTTTAAGGCCCAGTTCAGAACACATACAGCACAGCTCCTGACACAGAGGGGATACTTAACAGATATTTATGCTCAAGCAAATGGATTTTGAGCACATTACTTAGACTTTTTTACACTCAACTGCCACACTTTCAAAATAAACCAAACAATAGTCATGATGGTAAGAATATTTTAAAATACCTACTTTTTCCCAATTATCTAATTTTATACGCAATTAAAGGAAGTCATAATCAAAATTTAGAGTAGTGGTAGAAATATCCATCTCATTTAATAAAAACATGAATTATGAGTTTAAAAGAAATGCAATTTTTAAAATTTATTTTTGCTGCTTTTTAATGTTTTTGTCTGTTTATGAGACAGTCTCACTATGTAGTCCAGATTGGCTTTGAACTCACGATATAATTCAGACTGCTCTCCAAATCACCATTCTCCTTCCCCAGTCTCCCAAGTGCTAAGATTATATGTGTACACTGCCAGCTGTTTTCTTTCTCATTTAAAAAATTCAGTAAATAATACAGAGATGTAAGTGAGTGAAAGGAACTGTGTTAAATAGAAGAATTTATATGCTTATGGTCGATTGATAAATTCTAATTTAAAAGTGATCTAGCAGGGCTGGAGATTTAGCTCAGTGGTTCTGGCTCCTGCCTAGCAAATACAAGGTCCCTGGTTCAATCCCAGGTAACCACAAACAACAATACTGGGTGTGGTGACTCACGCCTGTAATCCCAGGAAATGGGAGGCAGAAGCAGGAGAATTGCTAAATTTGAGGCTTGCCTGGGTTTTACAAACTCAGGGCCAGTCTGAACTACAAAGCGAGACCCTGTCTCAAAAAAAAAAAAGTTCTAGCAAAAAGAAAAAAGTGTAATTCTGATGCTGCCATGTAGCTCCTCTGCTACCTGTTTTGCTATTTATTTATGTTTCACTCTTGTTTCTCTAGGTATTAGGTCTCTAATGTAGGGAGAGATGTTATAGGACTTGTATGAAAGCTCTTGAATTCCTCAAGAACAATTCAGAATTCTGTATTCAACAGTGCTATGGGTTGAATTGCACCCCCCCTTTCATCCCCATCAAAAAGTCATACAATGAGGGCCAGAGGGTTAGCTCAGTGGTTCCGGCACCTGCCTCGCAAGCACAAGGTCCTGAGTTTGATCCCCACTAACCACATACAATGCTGGGCATGGAGACTCACGCCCACCAGCAATCAATACCACATACCACAGTGCCGGGCATGGTGGCTCACACCTGTAATCCCAGCACTCGGGAGGCAGAGGCAGGAGGATTGCTGAGTTCGAGGCTTGCCTGGGCTTCATAGTGAGCTCAGGGCCAGCCTGCACTACAAAGCAAGACCCTGTCTAAAAAAAAAAAAAAAAGTCATACAATGAAGCCTTAATCCCACTGTGGCTGTATTTGGCAATAGGGCCCACAGGAAGGTGACTGAGATTGCACAATACCCTAAGCGATCCCACAAGATCAAGTCCTTAGAAGACAAGACATGGGGCAGAGACTCTGGTCGCCCAACACTTGCACAGTGAGATAGCAGCCACAGACCTCCAGGAAGAGGGCTTCAGGTGGCGCCTGTTCACTGGTGCTTTGCTCATGGGCTTCTGGTCCCCAGAACTGTGAGATTACTGTGTGCTATCAGAGTTGCACGTATCTGGCACTTTGTATAGGACCCTAGTGCAATAGCCATGCACAACACTGCATAGAAAGAAGCAAGTCATGAGGTCACAGACCTCTGTGTCTACTCCAAGCTTGGGAGTGATACAAGTACCACCCACCCTGCCTACCCCCCACCTTTACTCATCTACCCTCACCCCATTACCTGCCCATCCTCATCCATCTACCCGTACCTTTCCCATCTTATCCACCTGCCCCCTCCTAACTCACTCAAGACACAAAGTTCTGCTTTGCCAAAAACCAGTACCTCTGCCCACCTACCCCAGAGAACAGAGAACCTTCCCCTAAATTTATTTCTTAGTTCGCCTGCCCACTCCTAGCCTGTCACCATTGCAGCTAGTGACACATTCCACGTGAAGAGATGGTTTCCTTAACCCTCACCCACCCTCCCACCAATATGGACATATTGCCCCTCCCTCATGACAGGCTGGGCTCTGGAATGGGGGGGGCATCAGGTACCTTGCACTTAGACCAGGTCCTATTCAGATGAACCACAGTGATTTCTTAAGTCAAGCTAATTAGACTATACTGTACATTAGTCTACTGTACCCTGGATCATACTGAAAGGTGATTCATGCCTCCTTACCAAGTGCTTTCTGTCTCATTTGCTTTATCTGACTCTCCCCTCAAGGCGTCCTCTGCAGAAGAGTCATCGTTTTTGTTTTTCATGGTACTGAGGGTGGAACCCAGGGCTTTGCATGTGCTAGGCAAACTCCCATCTCTGAGCTACACCCCAGGCTGAGTCCTGCAGGAGCCCAGCGCTCAGCCATCCGAATGGCTTGCATGGTGTGAGGAGGAATAGGGTCAGGGCTCAGTTACTTCCTTTATCCGCACTTGTGTATGTGTTCTAGTGGACACAGAGGATGGACAAGGACATGGCCGGTTCTCAGGGATCCATATGGAGGTCGTCTCCTAGACAACATAGCCCCAACATAAGAATCTAGAGCAGGAGTGTCCCAGTATTAACCAGATAGGGACTGTGGATGAAGTTCCTTAATTCCTCTTGAATCCTTTGTTTTGATACAACTTGTTTTGCTGGAATTACAATGAAAATGTGACAGTCTTGCTCATCCGCTACAAGCTATTTCTCGGCAAGGAAAAAACTGTCGTAGCCATTGTATAAACTGGGCCTCCTGTCCAGTGTGGGGTTTGGGGTTGATCTGTACACTCATTCTTCCGTAATTACGTGGGCTTTCCTGTCGATACACCATGTCACTTTCTTTTATTATCATCACCATCAGCTAGAGTAATGTAAAGCACAGTGCTAAAAGAAACATAATGAATCATGTTTTAAAAAAATGTCCCTTGCTTATCACTGTGGTTCTAATGTGTCTCTCCCCCCAAACATAATTCACATTTGAAACATAACTCCCAAATTCACATGGCCTTTGATGGCTTTTGGAAGTGAGGCCTTGGGAGACAACTAGTGTTAATGTGGCCACAAGGGTGGACCCACGTTGGCTTTAGTGGCTTCCTAAAGCCGAAACTGACACACCCTCACTCTCTGGGCTTTACAGAAGGAATTTCTAGCCTGCAGCCTTACAAGTACATTTTTTAAATTACTTGGCTTGTGGTATTGTTTTACAGTGAAGCAAACAGGATGAGACACAGCTAAAAATGACAGCAGAGTTCTCAGCCATATCTTCTCTCGATTGTGGTGCACACTTCAAGTTGTTGGTTGGTTTGAGGTTTAACTCCTCCTATAAAACGGCCTGTGGTCCAACCTTGCTGGCCACTCCTTTTTTGTTTCCTTTTCTGACAATGTAACAGGCACGTTGCCCTTTTTATGTAACTTCCTTTGATCCTCCTCAGTCCAAGTTTGGAAGGGATGTGGTCATGGGTGCTGACAGCCCACACCTGGACACACAGACCCACCAGTGACCATAAGTCCCAGCCTGACCATGATTCTAGCATATGTCAGGAAACTGACCTCAGGGAATAGCTGCTGTAGTATTTGTGCTTTGTTCCCTCCACTGAAGTTATCTTTGTTAAGAACACATCCAAAGTCCTCCTCACATTCTGTATCTTAGAAAGACAGAATGGCATTATTGCTGAGGGTCTGTGTCAAGTTTCAAAAGATCCCACTAGACCCAGGGCTTCATCATCATGATCTTACCAGGTTTCTTCCCACACATGTGCAGAACTCCATTTGGGAAACTTTTAACTGTCTCTGGCCTCCCTTCCCAGATCAATCATTCTCTTAAGTTTCTCTCAAAACTGTCTTTTTTGGGCAGAGATTTAGCTCAGTGGTTCCAGTGCCTTCCTGGCAAGCACAAAGTCCCTGGTTTGATCCCCAGCAACCACAAATAACAATACCAAGTGTGGTGACTCACACCCACCAGCAATCAGTACCACATACCTCAGTGCCAGGGGTGGTGGCTCACGCCTATAATCCCAGCATTTGAAAGGCAGAGGCAGGAGGATTGCTGTGAGTTTGAGGCTTGTCTGGGCTACATAGTGAGCTCAGGGCCAGTCTGAACTACTAAGCGAGACCCTGTCTCAAAAAAACCAAAACCAAAACAAAAAAAACCCTGTCTTTTCTTCTGACAACTCACAAATGTATACATTCATCCAAATATTTCTTGATTACTGCTGGGTAAGTTTTGTGGGTTTTTTTGTGTTTTTTTTTAGACAGGGTCTTGCCTTGTAGTTCAGGCTGGTCCTGAGCTCACTATGTAGCCCAGGCAAGCCTTGAACTCAGCAATCCTCCTGTCTCTGCGTCCAAGTGTTGGGATTACAGGCCTGAGCCACCACACCCGGCATTGTGGTATGTGGTATTGATTGCTGGTGGGCGTGAGTCACCACACCTAGCATTGTATGTGGTTACTGGAGATCAAACTCAGGGCCTTGCTCTTGAGAAGCAAGTGTTGGAACCACTGAGCTAAATCTCTGGATTTGTGTGTTTTCTATTTTAATCCCCCTCTCCTTCACTCATACTCAGATAATCTGGGCAGACTTTCTTCCCCTGATACATGACTAGCAACAGGTGCATACTGTCAACATACAAGCACTACTCAGTCAACAGCTGTAAATGATGGACAATAGCTAGGCAGGATCCCAGAAAGGACCCCACACCACCCAGATGAGATTGATAAATGATATAAATGGTTGATGACATAAATATAGACTGTTGACAGCTAATATACATTTATACAGAGATAATAGCAATAGATAATGGATGGATAGATGATAGATGATTGAGAGATAATAGAGATAGATAGATAGATAGATAGATAGATAGATAGATAGATAGATAGATAGATAGTAGAAAGATGTGAGTGAAGCATGTGGCTTTGAGCAAGATGTGTTAATCCTCCATGGAGAAGCTTTTATACTGGGGTAGAATTAGGTTAGTTTATGTATAAGAGTTTTTGAAGGAAAGAAGTGGCAGGAGGGAAAGAGAGGAAGGATGGAACTGAGGAGTGAGACTACCTGGGTGTGTCCAACTTTTAGATAGAGAGCAATGTGGACAACTGATCTGAAAATGTCTGTGCCTCCCCAGGTCCCAAAAAAACTCACAGGCTTCAAGAGCAGGAGTGTCACACCAGAGACTGTTCTCCACGGCTAGTGAAGAACATCAACAGCCACAGCGAATCAGGTGCCTATATTATGGACTCTTCACTGGCTAAGGAATCATGGCACGAGTCAGGAATAGCCAGAATGTGGGGAGCTGTCATCACACAACTCTCAACCAGTGGGCCTGGAGTCTCTGCTGGCTAACATCCGTGGATCAGCATGAATTCGAGAAGCATCTAGGTGCATCCCATAAGTTCAAGTGACTGATACTAAATCCTTTCCTGAGAGTGTTGAAAGGAGACATCAAAGACAAGGAAAGGCTTGGGAGCAGTGCTCAAAACTCTCCTGGCTGCTGAGAATGGTCAAAGATTCATCTTGCAGGAGTTGAGTCCCAGGCAGGAAGCCACATCTCTGCACACCCAACATAGACAAATGTTCTTCAAAGTCTAGGAGGGGAGACAACTTCTGTCTTCCCAAGGCACAGGCAGCAGCGAAGAAGCCCAGTGTAGTGACTGGGAACCTGCACTGTGCTTCTGAAAGTGCTGACCTGACCTAGCCTGGCTGGTGCCCAGCACTTCACACTGAAGAGCCTGATACAGTGGAATACAGAACCAAGCACATGTACCCAGTATTCCTGACCCACCAGTCCCTGGAGAATTCCTGCCATGCAAGACTGAGCCACTCCAGCCCTGAGCTAGTGCCCATGTCTTCTCAGAGCCCTGCTGAGGCCTGTGCTCTGGCCAGCTCTGGCCCCTCAGCCAGACACAATGAGAGGATGCTGTGCATTTCCAGGCATTGATGGCCACAGCAGGGAGTTCCATACCACACATTCTTGCAAGAATTGAGCAATTTCAAGCTGAGCAGCTCTGCACCCAGACAACAGGAGGGGAACACAAGGCACCTTCCGTCACTCCTTGGGACTCCATCTGGGTCACGTCTGCGTCTCCTGAAGTTGGGGCCTCATGTGCTTAGTTTTCTGTGTGGACGTCAATGGAGACAATCAGCAATGGCTTTCAGGAAATTCCTCATAAGCCAAGAGAGGAGTTTTTCTTTGTATCAGAATGCATGCTTCTGATGTGCAATAATAATATTTTTAGTATATGTGCTGCCGAAGCGAGCACATGCAATAATAATAAATAGGTAGGAGATCACCCATAAGAGCGACAGGGAGGAAAGGTAGGCACTCTGTCCTTCCTCGCCTCCAACACTGAGCATGCTGGGGTGCTGCCGGGGCAAATGAAACAACTGCACTCGCCCAGCAGGAAGATTGACTCGTTTCATTTGGCAGCTTTCTTTTTTATCATTAGCTTCAACTCAGGAAAATGTGCTTTTGAGGGATTAAAAAAATGTGTATGTCTCATTAGTTAAAAGAAAAATGTTGCTGTAGTCATTACCATCCTGATAAGGGGGAGGAGGGAAAGATGAGAAAACCCAGGGACATGACCAGGGCCAGCTTGCACTGAGCACCTGCTTCTGCCAGGTTTTCCTGCACATATTGTTCCACATATTGTTCCTCACTGGAGACATCACCCCAAGTTTACAAAGCAATTGCGAAGGTTGTCCCAGGGCACACAGCTACCAGTTGCTGGAATGGTTCAGCCCCAGGTGTTGAATTCAGGTCTCAAGCTTTACACTGGTTCTGCTCTGGGTCTTCCCATTCTTATGTGTTTCAAGGTCACTGGTGCCTTCTTGTAAGTCCATTTTTCTAGTGACACTTTCAGAAAGGGCAGTGCTTCTGATTTGTAGTTTCTTAAACATCTCTCCTGAGTCCCCTTCTCAGGTTCTAGGATGCTGTTACCAAGGAAATAAGCACATCACAGATGTTTGTGAGCCATGGTTATGATTAGCAAGGTATGGGTTTTTGGGCTTCTGAAAAGGGCCAGAGTGAGAGCTCTGGGTGACCAGACAAGGTCAGCCCATGTGGGTACACATGTGGGTCCCATGTGGGTACACATCTATGAGCCAGCATCTGTAGTATGAGTCCAGAAAGACAACGGTATTTAAAGCATATATATATATATATATATATTTAAATATTTTAAAATATATTTTAAATATAAATTTAAAATATATTTAAATATATAATATATATAAATATATATAAAATATATATATATATATAAATTGGCACACACTTCCTTGCTATTAAGGGAGAAAACAAAGTGTACTAGTAGTGCCTGTGCTATACAGCACATACCAAAAAGAGTGTGCTCTATAGTTAAAAACAGAGACTTTAAGTCATTCTGGAAACTTCCAGAAATAGTGAAGAACATCAGCCCTGACAGAAATTTCAAAAGGTGCTTTCCATTTTCCATATGATTACAATACAGCAGTGATACAAGGCACGAGAGCTTTAGCAGGATGGGGGCCTGTGGCAAGAGGGATTTAGTAAGGAGATAGATCACTCGATCTGAACAATCTGCACAATCTGAACTGATGCTTATTTGAAGAGGAAACTATTCACCTGGTCCCAAGAGCTTCTTTGAAAAAGGAGAATATGAAGTCATTCATTAATTTTCTTTTACTAAATATATGTTAGAATTATATATTTTGGACATATTGGATTAAATATGATGACTTTTTGTTTTTTACTTTTTAAGGTGGTCAAGGAAAAACTGAAGTTACATATAGTTTGATTCAGTTCTATTGGACAGTGCTGGTTGGTCTTTACCACATGAAATTAGCTAGTAGTTTCAGTCAAATTGTTTATTTAATATCATCTGAAAATTAAAAAAAAACAACTTAATTTTTGGCCTGTAATCCCAGCACTTGGGAGGCAGGGCAGGAGGATTGCTGAGTTCCAGGTTTGCCTGGGCTACAGAGAGAGCTCAGGGCCAGCCTGGACTCAAAGTGAGACCCTGTCTCAAAGCAAACAAACGAACAAACACCTTAATTTTCAGAAGGTTGTATATACTTTTAATGGAGTTATACCAACTGTCATCGTTTATTTGCTCACAGAATAGGAGACCAGGAGTGAGCTTTCACAGCCTCTGATCTCTGCTAAGACATATTGTCCTGTGATATTCAACTTAGTGAAAAAATTCCAGGATGGTTCTCAACTACAAGCCAAAGGATTGTCTTGGAAACAGAAAGCATCTAACTTCTATAAGATGCAGCAGACAGAAGCACATACCACTGTTCCTGCCTCTGCCGCAATCCTAACCATCTCTCATGAGGATTGAGTTCAGATTCCAAGCTCCGACAATGGCAGCCAAGTGCTCTACTGGCTCGTCACAGCGGGGACTGCAGTGGTCTTTGCGACACAAAGGAAATCACAGCAGATGAAAAAAATGCAGTGATGCTCCTTGAGATGCACAATGGCAAATGCTGAGCCTCTTTCCCCTTGACAGAAAGTTACTGTGGGATTAAGTAATAAAAAAATAATCATTTGGTTTAACAAAGAGAAATTTTCTGAGGTTAAAGGAAATGTCCAAAGATTGCAACTTTTTTTTTTTTCTTTTTTGAGACAGAGTCTCGCTTTGTAGTCCAGGCTGGCCCTGAGCTCACTATGTAGTCCAGGCAAGCCTGGAACTCAGCAATCCTCCTGCCTCTGCCTCCCAAGTGCTGGGATGACAGGCGTGAGCCACCACGCCTGGCACTGTACTATGTGGTATTGATGGCTAGTGCGCGTGAGTAACCACGCCCAGCATTGTATGTGGTTACTGGGATCAAACTCAGGACCTAGCATTTGCAAGACAGGTGCTGGAACCACTAAGCTAAATCTCTGGCCAATTGCAACTTTTTAAAAACAATCTGTATTTATCTCAAAGTGAAACAACCCAAAATTAATATATATGTTTGGGAAATTCACCTTCTGTGCTATAAGACTATTCATTTTTGTCAAGCCCTTAGCGTGTCTGCTGGGATACAATCATTTGAACCTCACTTGTCCAAATCAGCCAGTGTATATACATTTGTTTATGAGGAGAATCTTTTGATTTAATAACCAAGTTATTTTTTCATCTCTGGCATGTGCTACATCAAGTTCTGCTCATTTTCCTGGTGACTAAGCCCTGATGCAGGTTTTAATCTATAAACCTCCCTACACATGCATGGTGATGGGATGACAAGACCCTTGGGTACCAGCCACTGGGGCCACCTCTGGCCCCTCTGCGTGGTCACAATTCCTAATGCCTGGGTTCACCCTTGTCATAGCCCAGGGATACAGGAGAAGGTGGAGCTCACAGGACTCAAAGTGTTCCACGGGGCCTCATTCCCTGACTGCCCAACCCATGGCTGTGCCGTTGCCAAGATGTGACCACCCGATCGACCTAAGTGGCTCCCTCCTCCTATTTCCGTAAGTGTGCCTGGTCATTGTACATGTGTGAAGGAGGAAAGAGCGGAGCACTGATGAGTAGGGAAGCAGGATGTCACAGCTCAGATTCACCAGCTTTCCTGATTTCCAGCCTGTCTTCCATCAGATCAACAGGTCCCTGGGTATTAAGTAGATGCCACAGCTCGGAGCTAGCACTCACGTAGAGGTAGGAGGAAGATATCACTAGTAGCCTTGAAAAACTTGGCTCTAGACCAGAAAAGACCTGCCAGAAGGAACAGTGAGCAAGATCAGAGGAAAGGAAGACCATTTGAGGTGGGTGGTCAGCGGACACTCACAGGAACAGGGGCACCCTTGCCTTACTGTCCTCATCCTCCTGAAGATGGATGCTCCCAGGGTCAGGGCAGGACTCCACACAGTGCCCCTGCCACGACAGAGAGATAATGAAAAGGCAGACAGTATGGAGATAGGGCCCATTTGCCCTTCAAACAACTAAATCATTGTGGCCCTGCCAGACAGTACATAAAAAAGTCACCAGGAGCAAATCTGCTGTTGCTGAGGATCCTGGCAGCTCCCCGGTGAATGGCAATCCCACCGAAGACCATTCTGCGGCCTGTGACCTTTTCTCTACAGGACCCAAGGACCTGCTGTACCTTGCAGTCTCCTCTCAATTTGAGGAAAATATTTCTTCCTGCTTGTCTTGTGTGTGTGTGTGTGTGTGTGTGTGTGTCTGTGGGGGGTTTCTCTTCTTTTGTCTGCCCTTTCAATGTTGAGATTCCCTCCCCCATTCATCTGTAAACTTCCTTTAATTCTGTACTGGACAGAAGTAACAATGCACATGCAGTCCTGTTCTCTAGGACACTGCTGCTTCAAATGCCTATCTCGCTATCTTCATTTCTCCTCCAGCAAACTGATTCCCCTGTCACAACCCAGAGCTAGCACTCACGTAGAGTGCAGTGCGGGACAGGACTGGAAAGGCAGAAGGAAAAAGAGAGGAGGAAGGTGTTGGAAATGTTCCAAATACTCCAGCCAGGAGGACATGGGAAGAGAGGAAGGTAGACAGGGATGCAAAGTCTTCAGAAGCTCTGCAGGGGTGCTGGTGTCCATGCGATGTCCAGGAGATGTAGGAAAAGAACTGGCGCATTCCCGGAATCCCTCTGCCCTGGCTTGAGTCTGGACAGAAGACGAGGAAAGAGCTCAGTGGCACACACCCACGCTCCTGGCCATCGTTCCTGCTTCTCCCTGCCTAGCAGGTGCTCCCCGGACACCCTGCCAGTCAGTTAAAGATGCAGCACTCCAGAGAACATCCCTAGATTCTTCAGCTGCAACAGTGCTCCCTCTCCTTTTCTTACCTTCATTTTTGGCACTACTCACCCCTGAGCGCCACAGCAGCCCATTCTCAAGGTCTCTCATTTTTTTTTTTTTCCTCTTCTAAGTGGTAACCACCAATGTTGCCCAGGTCCCAGAGGGCAAAGTCCCCACCACAAATTCTTTAACTTTGAGTGTTGGGGAGGGGGTATGTTACACAGGAGCAGGCAGGTCCAAACGGTCTCAAAAAGAGGGTCAAGTATCCTCTCACCCCATTCCTTTGAAAATTCCAGAGCGCAGAACTCTGTAGGGACAGACAAGAGGTAACAATGGCTCCCTACAACTGGAGAGGTTGGAGGGTGGACAGTGACTACTAATGGAAGGGGCAGGAATTCCCCTTCCAGTGAGAAAAAATGTTCCAAAATTGATCACAGTGATGGTTAATGGCTGCACAACCCTGTGAATCTGCCAGAAGCCATCAAATGGCATAGTTCAAGTATATAAACTTGTAAGGTTTATGAATTGGATTTCAATAAATTTGTAATATAGTAACCTTTAAAGAAAGTGTCCAAGAACCAGGAATAATGGGAGCTGAAAGCCATTAGCACTGGTAGGCCTAAAGAGTTGAGGGGAGGGAGCATTGGTCCTGGAACCCAGAGAGTGGCTCCCAAGGGGTGCCAACAAGGGGGACCTGCTGCTGTCAGACCTCAGAAAGAGAGGCCGCCTGCTGGGTATGAGCTGGCAGTGCACATGAGAGAAGGGGCCTGGCCTGCAGCCTGATGGAATCATTCAGAACCTCCCAACTCTCTCCCACCAGCTGTGGCCACTTTGGGGCTGCCCCTCATCAGTTCTTGCCCTAAGAACCATAAAAGCCTGGGTCCAGCCTCTTCACAGGACAGGAAAATGTCCCTTTCCTCAGAGCCACTGAGGACTGAAGCAGGCAGTACAGGGGTCTGAGTTGCCCGTCCCTGATTGGGCATTTCCAAGGATATGCTGCTCAGTATAGCTCAATTTTGAAATATAAGCAACTAACAAAATAATAATAGTAAAAGTAAAAAGCTTGAGCAATCCACACATCACAAGCCAAAGAGAACATTTCTGTAATCTAAGGCCACCACCTAGGCTTTTAGCCCAGGTTAGCAGACACTAGGGTGAGAGTCAGGGCTGTGAAAACAGGAACTCGGGCCAGTGGTCTCACTAATATGTCATAGCTAGGTCCTCTGTGTGAACATGATGGGTCAAGGAGGTCCAAGAGTAGGGGAAGGAACACTCCGACAGTGTTTAATGGCGTGTACAGCAAGAACCCTCAGTGCTTTGTCTCAAACATTTGATTTCCTCCTTTCTCCTCAAATTTGGAATTAAGTCACCTCTTTTTTTTTTTTTTTTGAGATAGGGTCTCGCTTTGTAGTTCAAGCTAGCTCTGAGCTCACTATGTAGCCTAGGCAAGCCTCGAACTCAGCAATCCTCCTGCCTCTGCCTCCGAGTGTTGGGATTATAGGCGTGAGCCACCACGCCTGGCAAATCACCTCTTGTTGAACTTTGTTCTCAACTCCTCGCTTGTCTCCATAGTCTTCACTACAATCCCAGTGTGGATCCATCCCTCTGCTGTTCTAGGAGCCATCAGTCCACCCAGAGGAGAACGAGAAGAAAGGGAGTAGAGAACTATTGGACCAGATGGGTATAGGGCCAGAGCCTGTTCTCTCAGTGTTAGCCCAGATCCTCGTGGAGGTCAGAGCTGCAGGGCCTCCTGTGGCCTTCAGGCACTTGCTGTTGGCCTCAGGGGGCTCATCTGAGTTCTTGCTTAGTAGCAGAAAAAGGGGTCAGGGAAGAGATTTTCAAACATACACCTAGTTGCCTTGGTCACATCTCAGAGCACAGCCTAAACTTAGGTGTGTGGAGAGGGCAGGTCTGTGGGGAAGAGGAAGGGAAGAACCATCCCTTTCATAGGCCACAAGTACCAAAGAGCAGACACACTCAGTAGGAGGAAAGTACCAAGTCTTACTTACTACAGAGGAACTTACTACAGCAGGAAACCAAAATCATCAGAAACCCAATGGCCCAAGAGATCTCAGATGAACCAGATGTTTACACAGCTCTGTCTGCTCTGTCAGGACTAGACAGTATGGGTACCATAGTCTCCCATAAAATGCACAAATTATTTACTTCTTGTGCCCCTGTTGCCCATTCCCCAACAATAATATACAAACATCATAAAAAGAAGGCCCTGGGATGAGTGGTATTGACTGGGGATATTAGTCAGAGACCAAAGAGGAAAGGTAGATCTTTTCTCCAATGCTGAAGACATGAGGATGTCTCTTCGAGGAGTGACACTCAAGAAAAAAAATCCCAGGAAGAACATCATAAAGGCATTTTCAATGAAACAAAACAACATGAGGAACTTGGTGGTTTGGATGTTTTCCTTTAATGGAAGTTCTAATGAAAAGAAGTGCTGTTTCAATCTCCTAGTGAAACTTCTACATGAAGCTCCCATTAAGAGTTTTTTAAATAGTATAAATTCCTGTATGGTGGTCACACGGCTGTGTATGATCGATATTCCATATGTGCAGGTGATACTCATATGGGCATATAGCCAGCAGGCCAAGAAGCAACTGAACAGGCTGGAAGGACTGTGCCCTTTCTTCAAATAGGAACTGAAACAGAAAAAATACTGTAGTGTTATGGAATCTTAAGACTGGTAAATTAAGCATGAACATTGAATCATGGAGGAATGGCCGCTCTTCAGTGGTGTCTACTTGCTGTCAAACATCCGCTGTTCTATATAAGGCACAAGTTTGACTGATGATTTTCGTTGTGCACTGACACCAGACACTCTGGTACTTGCCCCAAAGTGAAACTTTTAGTTCGTCATGGGGAAGTATCTAAAGAGCTGACTTGAACTGAGATAAAAATGCTGGAAAATGTGTTTACTTTTTCATCTGGCTGTTTCTTTGCTGTGCAGATATAATAACAGTGTGGCATTTGATTTTAATTATAAGTACAACTGAAACGTGTGTGGGGGGTGTTGATGTGTTGACAAATACTGACCTTTTTTCAACTCTGTGTCAGAAGGAAGGAAGCCCGTTTGGGGGATGACCACCATTTGCCAAGGTGCCCTCTGAGAGTTGGGGTTCAAGACCCTGGAGCTCCCAAGAAAGCCTCACCTGAAGGCTCACAGTGCACACCCAGGGCACTGTTGTGCATTTGGTGGGTTTGTGTGACAGTTATGCCCAAGCTTAGGAATCTCCATTCTTTTATAATGGGCTGCAAGCAAATCTGACCCTGTCCTCAGAAAAAAAAAAAAACACAAGTTTGTGTTTCTCTGTCTCTGTCTCTGTCTCTGTCTCTGTCTCTGTCTCTGTCTCTGTCTCTCTGTCTCTCTGTCTCTCTGTCTCTCTCTCTCTCTCTCTCTCTCTCTCTCTCTCTCTCTCTCTCTCTCTCTCTCGGATATTTACTCCACCAGTAGCCCTGGAAAACAGTCTGTGATAAAAGCTTGCAGGATGTGCAGAAAGTAAGAGACCCACTGAGAATTTTCTCCTAACAATGGACAATATTACCCTACTACACAGATGAGTAAATTAAACAGTTGTGAAGACAACCAACCTGCTCAAGGTCAGAAACTCTATTGGAATGAAGAATTCAAACCTAGATAGCTCTGATTCCTCTGTACTGTGAAGAGGATTAGCATTGGACTTGATTAAAAAAAAGGCATCATTTCTATAATCCCTGACTTTATCCTACTAGCACTTCTCATATGCAGGATAAGAGAGCCAGAAAACCAGTCTACACGGTTGAAGGTGTTTCTCCCCATGTGTTTGGTACGTTGGGGTGCAAAGTAGGGCAGGAGCCCCCACTTGTCCAGATTAGGCCAGCTGGTATGCAAAGTAAGTAGCACTTGAATTTGGGTACACTGTGAGTTTTTTTTTCTTGTATACCTAATATTATATTCTAATTTAATAATTCAGTTAACACATAAATTAGGTTTCTGGACAAATTGTAAGTCTGGTTTTGTATTTCTGTAAGGTTTCTTATTAAAGGTTTCTTTTTAAAAAATATGTATACTTAGACTTTAGTTTATTTCTAAATATAGAAAAAGATTTTATGGACTTGAAATGGATGACTTTATTCTCATTGTCGATTACCTTTTACTTCTAAAGTATTTATATCATTTGTGTCCTGTTTTTTTTAAAAGGGAGAAATAAAATTTCTAAAATTCACAACTAAAAAGAATCTGAAAGAAAAAAGTAACCACATTTTTGTCTATAACTAACCAGTTCAGGAAGTAGAAACCACAACAGGAAACCACTCTGACCAAGCATATGACATTCACTATATCTAACTTGGCCCTGGCTGCATGCTGTTCTCTGGCTTTACTGAGTTGTAGCTTCCACTGCTAACTGTGCCCAGTTGGAGGAGTGTCTATATGCTGAATTTAGCCTGAAAGTGCACCTGTGAATACCTCAAGACAATGGAGACAGTGCTTCCCACTGCTCTGCAAACCTCAGTACCAACCCAGACACTTGTTTACAAATATTTTCTCCTAAGCTAAAGCAGAATTGGAATAGATCACAAAAATTTAGACAGATATTTTCAAATTAAAATTTCTTAGATTACCTGGGAAATTTTTTCCTCCTTTTTTTTTCTTTTTTTTTGGCGGTGTGGAGGATTGAACTTGAGTCCTTGTGCTTCCTAGGTAGACGTGGTACCACTTGAACTAAATCCCTGGCCCTACCTGGGAAATTTTACATTATTAATTCAGATAGGAAAGGAAGATAACTATACTTGTATGTACTTTTTTAGCACATATTTGCAATACATAATGAATATATTCATTGTAGAGAGTTGAAACATGTACCTGACACAACTTTACTCTTTTTACATGTTCGCCCCGTCTCCTTCCATTCTCTCTACCTCTTGGTCCCCTTCCCATCTGCAAAAGATCTCTCTGTTTGCTATTAGTTATCTTTATTTTGCTCTGAATTTATTCTTTGGATTTCTCATATAAGAAAAACCATGTGTTATGTAAGCTTTGGTGTCTGATTTATTTCACTTAACATTATGGTTTGTTGGAGAATGTATATTCTTTTGTTTGTTTTCGGTTTTTTTGAAACAGAGTCTCACTTTGTAGTTCAGGCTGGCCCTGAGCTCACTATGTAGCCCAGGCAAGCCTTGAACTCAGCAATCCTCCTGTCTCTGCCTCCCGAGTGCTGGGATTACAGACCTGAGCCACCACACCCAGCTATTCTATTTTTAACAAGTATTTTTAGTTTAAAAACTGCATCCTATAAAAGTACTTTATTTTTTGAATTACATTTCATAATTTAGAAACATTTTCCATATGTACTTTAGAAATATTACTGTGCAAACTAATTTTCTTCTTGTTAACAAAAAGCAAAGTGAAAATATTTACATCTATAAAATTCATTACGGATATTACCACTCTATTAGTCAGCACTGGTTAAATACTGCTCTATAGTGGGAAACAGAAAAATTATGGTTCAATCATAGTGCATAATCATGTTAATTTTTTAAAATTTTGAGACAGGATCTTGCTATGTAGTTCAGGCTGGCCTTGAACTCATAGTAATCCTCTTGACTGGCCTCCCACATGCTGGGGTTTCAGGTATGTGCCATCATAACTTCTGTATCTTCATTTTAAAACAAACTTTTTCTATAACACTGATGAACCTTAAGAAACATTATACTAAGTGAAAGAAGCCAATAATAAAAGATTATCTATTTAGAATTCCTTTCAAATTAAACTTCCAGAATAGGCATAAAAATAGAAACACAGACAACTAGTAGTTGTGCAGGCCACAGGAAATTGATAGAAAGTGAACAATGACTGTTGTCCTGGGGCAAAGGAAATTTACTGCACAGTGACTATATTTAAAACCTTATTTGTGGGGCCGGAGGGTTAGCTCAGTGTTCCAGCTCCTGCCTTGCAAGCGCAAGGTCCTGAGTTCGATCTCTGGTAACCATATACAATGCTGGGCGTGGAGACTCACGCCCACTAGCAATCAATACCACATACCACAGTGCCGGGCATGGTGGCTCACGCCCGTAATCCCAGCACTCGAGAGGCAGAGACAGGAGGATTGCTGAGTTCGAGGACTCATAGAGATTGCTGAGTCCTGAGGACTACATAGTGAGCTCAGAGCCAGCCTGAACTACAAAGCGAGACCCTGTCTCAAAAGGAAAAAAAAAAAAAAAACAGAAAAAAACACCTTATTTGTACATCTTTAAAGGTAAATTTATATTATAGGAATTACAGCTCCATAAGCTTTTGTTTTTAAAAAAATTGAACTTCTGAAATAGTGTCAATACAGCTCATCTTCCACAATAATAATTTGAATCCTTTGTATTTTCAGTCAGGTATGATTCTCCCCATTAGTTTGTGCATCCACTTGAATACTTATGCTAATAAATGAAACCAAGTCTTGGCTTTTCAAAAAGATCAGTGAAATAAAAAAAGCTCAAGACATGAATAGCATACATCTGAAATGAAAAGAGAGATATCTCTTCAAATTCCTCCCGTACGATAATGACTTTAAAACAATATTATGAATACCTTCATGCTCATATATTCAGATTTCAGCTCTTGGTGTTGGAAATCAAGATAGTGTTCAACTTGACTGGGGAAATGAAGAGGAGGTTCTGGGGAGAGACATAAGCAGTTCCTCTAGGGTGGTGATAATACTGTGTTGTTTTGAAAATCTGAGTGTGTTCACAGAAATATTAACTGAGCTGCACCATTATAAGGTATGCATTTTTCCTATATAACTTAGCTATTATTATTATTCCTGCTACCTCTGAGCCTTCTGCCTGAACCATTCTGGGACACTGATGAACATATAGAAGTGAATTCCTAAGTATTGTTTATTTTCATCTAAGAAAATATGGTTGCAAAGTAAATAATAATAGTTTGGCTTCTTCCTTAGTTGCTGTTTCCTTGGGCAACTGAACTAATGATTAATTCTTAGTTTTGTTTTTTGTTTTTTCTTTTCTGTGGTACTGGGGATTGAACTCATGATCTTGCACATGCAAGGCAGGTAGCAACACCAGTGAGCTAAATACCTGGCCCTAAGTGATTATTTCTTCTATTGCCATGGCCTGTATAGGAAATTATCAAATGACTTCAGGGGAATCTTATGTGGCTAGTAGCTGTTGGATCTTTCTGAGTGTTACAATTATAAATACTTGCAAATATCAGAGATCTAGTCAGCAGAGTCTTGAGAATGCCACTGGACCCAATTATCATTATCTTCCAAAGACATCTGTGCAGTTTGATGTTCTTTCTGATTTCAAGCAAGTAGCTATTAATGAAATTGTCTCAAGAGCTGGACACTTCCCTCTTCTTTTTACTTTTCTAAGTTAGTTTTGGTTTATTAACTCATGTATAGAGTCTTTAAAAATAATATTTTATCGTGTCATCTTTCATTTTCATTCATTCAACTACTGTGTACTGTAGAAAATACTCTTCCTTCATAAGCCACGCAAACACAGAGGCAGATTGAGTTTGTCAGCTCTGGCTTAGAACATTAACATTTATTTGCTCATATTTTGGTCCATGTTGCATGTGAGCTCGTAATTAGGAGATAATGGAGGAAAGTAGATTTGTGGGGTAGAAAATTATTTTAAAGATGGAATTCACCCTGCTTCATTCTCCTTATAGTTGTCTCACAACAAATAAACAAATTGTTATATTAGAATTTAATATTTTTATATTGGTCTTTAAATAACCATCCCTTCATGACTTTACTGTATAAACAAAAAGTTCAGAGAAAATATTTTCTCTTATAGTTGAGTGTATATTGGATTTTTTTTTTTGAGACAGGGTCTCACTTTGTAGTTCAGGCTGGCACTGTACCACCAGCACTGTGGTATGCGGTGTTGATTGTTGGTGGGCGTGAGTCTCCACGCCCAGCATTATATGTGGTTACCGGGGATCGAACCTAGGACCTTGCGCTTGCGAGGCAGGCGCCGGAACCACTGAGCTAACCCTCTGGCCCCTATATTGGATTTTTTAATGTATCCCCTTGGCTATAACACTTTCTAAGATTTTATTTTTATTCTGTTGATAGTTTACTATATTAAGATATTGAAATTTAAATTATAGTGTTGTGTTCTTTAATAACTACAGGAATTCAAGGGTTAAAGCTTATTTTTTGAAAAAATAAATCGAGTTGAGAGGGATAATTTCTGGGGTCTCAATCTAAAGATATGTCATCTATAATTCTCTCATAACTAGCTGCTGGGATCAATGTTTTAAAAGATGCTAATGCAGGCGGGAGATTTGGCTCAGTGGTTCCAGCACCTGCCTCACAAGCGCAAGGTCCCTAGTTCAATCCTTGGTAACCAAATACAACAGTACTGGGCGTGGTGGCCATACCCACTGGCAGTCAGTACCTCATACCACAGATGCCAGGCTCAGTGGCTCAAGCTTGTAATCCCAGCACTCAGAAGGCAAAGGCAGGAGGATTGCTGAGTTCAAGGCTTGCCTGGGCTGCATAGTGAGCTCAGGGCCAGCCTGAACCACAAAGCGAGACCCTGTCTCAAAAAAAAAAAAAAAAGATGCTAATGATAAGTTAAATTTCTCATGGGAATCACAACCATAAATTGTTGAAACTACACACCACCTAATACTCTTAATAATGTATTCCTTGTCACACTGCAGCTTTTAGGCTAGCTTAGTTAAAAAAATATATATATGTATATATGTGTGTATACTTATACATACATATATACATATATAAACATATATATATATACATATACATGATCACTTTAAAGAATTTGATACCTGAACAATAAATTGCTTTTTTCTAGTCAAAAAATAAGTTAATCCATAATTAATATGTATTTATTCATTTTGCCCTTGATACTAAAGTAAATCTCTATTAAACAAAGAAAAAGCCCAGGAAACAAAAAATGTCAGACTTCTCAAGGCAGATACTTAGGTAAAAAAAAATAATGGAGATGTATTTGAATCACTTTAAAATTTTCTCATTCTATGATTTTCAGCTTTTCTCCTAATTATCTTTAAATTGATTTTTCGTGACTATTCAATTAGAAATTTATCTTAAAGACAAAACTATTAATCTGTAAAAATTCATCAAAAATATTGTTATTTTGCCATATTAACTATCTTAAAAATAAATGTTTCTGTCTTTAAGTAATATTATGATGAAACCATTAAGCAGAGCTATTTATAGTTTTATAATTGTTCTACAAATCAGATAAATAAGAAATAAAATTTTATTCTTTGATATTGCTTTGTTTCATGTCATTTTATATTCCAAAGAAAAAATAACAGTATAAAAAACTTCAATAATGGTGAACACTGTGGATAGTGCTTTTTCAAGATTGAAGCCTTTCTCTCTGTTAAAAGGAATTGCCTCAATTGTTTAGAGAAGAAAACTCAGTTTCAGATAGTTGGCCATTAAATGACCAAGAGCAGTTAGATTATCTCAGGACTATATGATCCTGAGTGCTGGTTCTGTCATGCTGAGGTACAATTCCCGCACTAGGAACAGATGAAATGCCAAGGCCAACAGGAAGGGGTCCTTCCCAGCTGTGACTGTGGGGAGTGCTTGAAAAACAGTGAGAATTTAAGCTGTGCCTTACGATGATGGCATTTGAGTCCAGACAGCTATTGTCAGTGGCCCTCTACAACAAATACAAACCCCACGGAGGGACTAAGTGACCCTCTAGAGCACCTGTTCTGCAGGTTCTGACTGAGTTCTTGCTACTGGACAACATGCTATGTTCATAACTACATGTCCTCTGCACAGCCCCTGGAGCAAAGAAGACAAGACTAGATGTCACATCAAGTGGCCTACTCTGGTCATGCTGACTCAACAGTGCGGAAGGTGACATTTCGTGAGCTAAGCAGAGGAAATCGCAGCCAGTTAAACAACAGTGATGTCCAGTAGAGAGGATCAGAATTTATCTGACAGATATGAGAAAGAACATTTCCAGTGGAAGGAAAAGTATAGGTAAAGCTGGGGAGGTAGGAAGTGAAGGTTCCCCTCCAAAGCACCCCAGGTGAGTGAAGCACATATAGAATAGTAAATTTAAAAATCAGCTGGAATGAATTGGCTTTGATGCTAAGATTTTATTAGAGCAAATACATATTGGATATAATCAAAGTAATGTTTGCAGAAGATTGGAATAGCTTGTAATGGGCAGAGTACACAGTGCACAAAGAAGAGAATCCTATGATAGAGTTGTGAGGATTAGACCAAAGCCCTTAAGTAAGGCACAGAATACAGTCAGCAAGCCTGTGATGAGCACAGGAAGTGGCAGTCTGGAGAAAGAGTGGGAGAGAAGCTTGACAGCAGGCTCAGGAGCCATGGAAATGGACACAATTAGAAAGGTGGGGTGAATTGGGAAGGGAAAGGTGGGCATAAGTTTCCTCTATTATATACCAGTTAAAACATTTTCAATATATAATATATCAAATTGACTATAGACAACTTACTGCAATGAAAATAATGCATAGTCCCCCCTGCCCCCCCCAAAGCAAGATATTTATTATGGTATTCTACTGTTAAGCCTTCCAAACTTTTTTACTCTATCTGCAATATTCTGAAAGTTCTAATGTACTGCCTTTTAATAATTAAAAATAAAAATATGCATAAAAGTTAAAGTTTAATGACTTTCCCACCCACACTTACTGTTTACCTCATATTCAAGCCTATAGAGAAAGCTCTTCATGATTCCCCTGAGTGCCAGTGTTCAGATCCAGAAGGAAACATGACCTGTCTATGGATGCTGGGTGAGCACTTTCATAGGCCTTTGCTTAATTTTAATTTGGTCCTTATAACAGCACCTTGGTTAAAGATGGCAGTTAAGGCATGCTGCTGTAATTGTGTAGTTTCCACGTGAGGAAGTTGAGTATCAGAGAGTGACTATGGCCTTGTTCATTGTCCACAAATTGTGTGGGACATGGAGATCATTTTGGAAATTGTGGCTCTGAAGCCAGTGGTCCTTTCTCTGATTACAGGTACAGAGCTGGTTTCTGTGTCAGAATGGAAACAGCTTTACCTTGTCCCTCAAAGCTTTTTAATTTCAAAGAATTTTTCTTGGTCTTTTCATCCTGTTTTCTAGGTGTATTTCTGTCTTCCTGCTTTTCAGTGGGGTTTTGTATCCATCACCAAATTTTGTAATTTCAGGAATTTCCAAGTGGTTGTTTTTTAAAAAAAAGAATATTTTCTTGGGGCCGGAGGTTTAGCTCAATGGTTTCGATGCCTGCCTAGCAAGCACAAGGCCCCTGTTTTGATCCCCGGTAACCACACACAATATCAGCTGTGGTGGTCACGCCCACGATCAATTAGTACCACATACCACAAATGCCAGGGTTGGTGGCTCAAGCATGTAATTCCAGAACTTGGGAGGCAGAGGCAGCAGGATTGCTGAGTTCAAGGCTTGCCTGAGTTACATAGTGAGCTCAGAGCCAGCCTAAACTACAAAGCAAATCCTGTCTCAAAAAAAAATTTTTTTTCTGCCAGTTATTTCAATATCATAATTTCTTCTCCTTTTATGTGAACATTATTATAACATGTATTTCTTTAAGGTTTCAAAATATACTTAATTTAAAGCTCTTTTTAGAATTTTCTATATTTTTGTCTAGAGTGAATTCATGCATATTGCTGATTTTGATGATCTTTTAGCATTTGACATATTTATAAGCCTTGAAATTTTTGACTCATCAGCTCGTGGGGAGATTTCTCTCTTGGGTTCTCACTGCTCACCTTTCTAACTCACCAGGTGAACAGAGCATCTGTGGTGGTGATGAGAGGCAACAGATACACTCAGTGGCTGGCCTTGCACAGTCCTGGTCATAAGCCTATGTCCACATTGTCTCTACTCCCAGGCACACAGCTTCATGTAAGTCACTTTCAGCCCTGTGCAACTCAAGCCTAGCTCCTTGGGATTTGCCTGCTAAAGGTCCCATGGCTCAGTAGGCTTTTCCATTCCTATGAAATACTTGTCCTGGTGGTCCCAGGTCCTCAGCCACTTTGGGCTTCATTCAAGTACTCTACGCTCTGTACTTTCTGTATTTTTCATCCATGATTGGTGCCTTTATAGCAGATATCTGTATGAGAGGGTATATATTCAAGGCATCATCTCAAAAGACGCCTTAGCCAAAGTTTTGGCTTTTCATATAATTATTGCAAATATCAACAGCACTTTTTAAAATGTTTAAGTTGCACTACATTTTCAGAAGTAAAAAACAAAACCAAAAACTCTATCAATTGGCTTTTAAAAAAATTTCCATAGACCTTAGTGGATAAAGAAGAGATAAGAGATTATAAATTGTTTTTTAGTTTTTTTTTTTTTTTTTTTTTTTACTGGGAATTGAACTCAGGGCCTCATGTTAGCCAGGGAGGCACTGAGCTGCCGAGCCCCATCGCTTCCTGGGTTCTTAGATATTCCACTTTCAAGTTTTCTTGAACAACTCCTTTCTCTACATCTCCTTTTGGGTCTCTTATTTTTACTGCTAGCTAATCATTTTATGATTACACTTTCTTCTCATTTGGTATTTTTTCTTTAACCAATGTAAGTTTTCATTTTATATTAGCTTAGCAGAAAAAGTATATATTCTATATACAAGCATACATTAAATATATACATATATGGTATGTGTATAATTTTCTAGTAGGAAAAGGTATGAAACAAAATAATAGTTGATATCTTTGTGCTGATTATTCCTACATGTAATAAGTTAATAATTAACATTTCCCCCCAGTACTTTCTATTTTATAAAGACCATGAGAACTGGGGTAGGAATTGGGTTTTATATTTAGTCATCTTAACAGCTGAGTTTCTTTATGCTTCCTACAGTCCCTTTTGTCTTTGTTCCATCAATAACAAGTAAGTAATGGAGCCATATTAACCTTGTATAGTAGATCAGACCTTTGTTTTAGGAATGAGGCAACCATAGGTGTTTCTTTTCTGGCCTCATTATCTGGGACTATACTTATTATTATCAAGAGAAAAGGTGAAGGACAGGATAGAAACCTTCACAGTCTTCCACTGTGGAATATCCAACCTAGTCATGCTTGCTAAGTGAGTCGAGTCTGGGTCTTGGAGACTGAGTGGAGCATGGCTGTAAGAGTTGTAGCGCTAGGGACTTTACAGTCGCAGTTTCTATGAATCAGCAGCCCTCATCAGTACTGTATCTGTCACGTGGGAAGTCCTATGCTTGGTGCTGAAATGGGAACTAGAATCCAGAACCAAGACAGGTTGGGAACTAAACTAATGAGAGGAAAAAAAAAAAAAAAAAACATGTTCAGGGCCAGAGATTTAGCGCAGTGGTTTCGGTGCCTGCCTCACAAGCGCAAGGTCCTGAGTTCGATCTCGGTAACCACATACAATGTTGGGCGTGGTGACTCACGCTTGTAATCCCAGCACTCTCAGGAGGCAGAGACAGGAAGATCGCTGAGTTTGAGGTTTGCCTGGGCTACATAGTGAGCTCATGGCCAGCCTGAACTACAAAGCAAGACCCTGTCTCAACCCCCCCCCCCCCAAAACAACAAAAAAAACCAAAACAAAACCCATGTTTGGAATTTCAAGTCAAAATCAAACTTAAAGTAGGAGCTAAAAAGCAAGCTGCCAGTTATGAGAAGATTAGGGAAATTTTGGGATGTATAAAATATATACAAATGCCAAGTATTTCTGTCAGAGGGGAAATACTTCTGAACTAGGCAGGGATACCTGGTGGGCTGGGAAAGTAGCATCTGGGAAGAAAGAAGGGAGGTGGGTAGGTGAAAAAAGAAGACGAAAAAAGATATTAAATCCTGATATGAATGATTTTCAAGATATATATGACCCGTTGATTTTTTAAGCCTGTCAAATAACACTGAATAATATACAGTAGTTCTCAAATACATTAAGTAATCACTGTTTTAAGGCATAATTCAACTTTTAATACTTTCCACAAAAGGTTTATTTTCTTTACATTCAGTGAAGATGACTTATGTATTTAATTAAGACTGACCTTTTAATTTTCTCAGCAACATCTCAATTTATAAAATGGTTGTTGGTAAGATTAGTTTTTGCCAAACAAGTAAGATTAAATTCCTTGTTTTCAAGCTTTTTGTCACTGCTTCTCTTGTTAAAAACTTGCTGAAGTTCTTTTAGGTAATGCAAAATGTGACAAATATTAGAAATGTGGTTATATAATAAACTTGAAAGATACATTTGTCCATTTATCCAGTTGTACATACTCATGCAGCTTAATCCCTGATTTTTCTTTTTGTTGTTGTTTAAATATTAAATTAATAGCACTGATCTTTCTAGCCATGGGTCAGACAGAGATGTGTTGGGTTATTTAATTTTCCAAATTAACTAAACAGATTAACTTTCACACAGTTAGGCTACTGTGGAGGATAATCTAACTTACAAAGTCTGCCATTTGTAACTTAATTATGTTCCCTTTTTACTTAAAGGGTAGCCTCTGAAAGCATGACGATTTACATAAGACTGAAATGTCTCAAAATTTGATTTATTGAAATATGGAATTTATTGGTGGCTATAAAGTGACTTATTGATCATTAAATATGATTAATGCATTTGTGTCATTTGTTATTCTCAGATGTTTCAATCTTTTTCCTGTTACTTTCTATGTTCTAGAGTCTCTGCAAATTGAGGCAAGAAAAAGTTTATTATATTTGGTCTTGTTTTCATATCATATTTCAAAAACATTTTTTTTTTAAAGTTCACAAGGGCTGCCACAGGAGGATTGCTCGAGTTCAAAGCCAACCTGGGTCCAAGAGGGTACATAGTGAATTCAAGACCATCCTGAACTACATATCAAGACCTTGTCTTAAAAAAGCCAAAATATAGAAATTATTATTTGTTCTCATATATTTATTCTGATTATATTAGTACTGATACCTTTTCCTTATTAAAAAGAACATAAGTAAAAATAACCTAGTATTTTTTAAATGGCAAATATTTAAGTATAAAGCAGAAATGCATTTTTAAACATTGAGCTACTGATTATAAAGTCATTTTTTTACTTTATCTGGTGTACTTCTGTTTAGCTTCAGCCCAATCCTTTATCTTGAATCTTAGTTTACTTATCAGATGGACTAATAATAAATCCTACATGATTTTTACTTTTAGGTAGCATTTCTTGAATAACATTTAAATGATACTGATTCTTAAATGTATCAGAACTCAACAGTATAGCACACTGATAATGGAAGATGGATATTATGATTTTTTATTCTTATATGTAATATTGAAATTAACATATAGCTAAGAATGCTATCTTGGAGTCTTGAACAATGAAAGTGGAAGAGTATGTGGCTTGAAATCTTTAATGGCATAAATTTATACTGGCTCTGTCAGTTTTTAAAGTTTAAGAGTAAAAGATATCTGTGGGTTTTAAGTAGCTTTCAAAGCTTTGTTAATAAATGGTGCTGGTTGGATATTGATATACCACTCATACATAATAAAAATCAGGATTTTTTGAAATCAATCAGAAATACAATAATAATTAATGTTGATTTAAACCTTTTGTGTTTTGCATCATATGGTAGGCATTTCATATATACCAAATATGTGTGTGTGTGCATATACATACCTAGCATAAAAATAACACCACAGCATTCATACCCACGTTTATTTTCTAGCAGTACTGAATTTTCTCTAATGATACTGGACTTCAGACATCGACAACCTGTGTGCTAGCTTTGCAAGCTAGTACTTTACTCATGAGGCAAGTAATTCTTGGCCATTGGAAATAAAGCTCTCACTGTTTGAGTTCAGCTCACTTGTGGCTGATGGCCCACAGGGCATGTGTGCAACTTAGAGTCCTGAGCTGTATTGAAACTAGGATGCTCACAATAAAAACTAGCGTCTATAATAAAGCATGGGACCTTAATGGCGTAAAGGAAAAGGGTGCTAAAACATGAAGATACCATTTATAAGCAGATGTTTTCTGCAAGGCACCACACTTTGATTTTGAGAAAGAAGACTAGAGATCTATTGAAGAATTCATTCTTCATGGCACTGGTTCAACACCTCTGGCTCCTCTGCTGAAAAGCGTCCTTATGTAGCTGTACTGTTCTACTAGAGCAGAAAGGAAAACTGCAGATAAAGCCTAGCTCCATGAGAGAACTGTTTTCTTTCCTACAAAATGAATCTAACTAGTGAAAAGGAAAATTATCTCCATATTAGAAAAGAAAAAGTAATGCCACAAATGCACAGGTTTTATCAAATATCTTAGTATTATCATTATCTAGTTTTAGTATTTCAAAGATAAGTCCTTTTTGTTGTATCACAGATGATGCCAGAAACCAACTTTTCCTGAATGAATGAAAGGAATAACTTATTGGGATGTATTCTGCAGCCAAAATATTCTTTTGGCAGGAAAGGTAAATTAAAGAGGAAGACACTTAATGAAACAAATGTCCTTAAAATTTACAAAATTAATTTTAGGTTTGTAGGTTCACTAGGACACTTCCAGGATTAAAAAAAAAATCACACTAAGGTGACAGTTCCAGGTCCTTAAGAGAGGCACCTCAATCCTCTTCCCTGTCACCCCCATTATTTATTATTTTAATTTTTTAGCTCATTATTCGTGTCTGGGGAACATTTGTAGCTACAATGGGCGAAGGAATTGTTTTCTAAGTACACAGAGTGAGCAGGGCACTCCAACCTCACAGTGCCCGAGAATGGTGGGACAACAGTGCGGGCAGCAGGGGACAGGGTTGCCTCTGAAAACATCGGGAGGACTTTACAAATATTATCACTGAGACACACACGCAAGCATAATAATTTGTCTTTCTCTTAAGAAAGCAGCTTGAGAAGGTCTGCTTGATTTGACCCAGAAAGCGTGCCCCTTGGGAACCGATGCCCGCATACCCAGGGTCTCCGCTGGCCGGTGCTGCCCACGGCAGTGACCGCAGCGGGGCATGCGCTCCATGAGCAGTGTGGACTTTGACACTCACCACTCCTTCATTCTGAACAACCCACACCCACCCAGCAGAACCTGGTGTCGCCTTCAGGACCCAGCGTCCGTCCAGGTCTAGATTGCTGGTCAGGACCCAGTGCCCCTTGGAACCCAGCGCCGCCCGGGAAAACCCATCTGGACCCGAGATGGCCCCTCAGGACCGGCCAGGACCCCGGGCGTCCAGTAGCACCCATCAGGATTCGTCCGCCTCGCGCGGCAGCAGCACCTAGCGGACCGGCGAGGAGGTGCGGCGCGCGGAAGGCTGAGGTGCGGCGGCGGCGGCGCGCACGGCGGAGGTGCGGTGGGCGAGAGCGTGCACGGTGGGGCGCGCGGCACCGGGGGCGCGCACGGCGGCGGGCGGGGCGGCGGCGCTCCTGGGCGCACCGGCCGTGGCGGAGGCGTGGGCTGAGCGGCGCGGGCCGGACGCGGCCGAGTCCGGGCGGAGGACGCGCGGCGGCGGCGGCGGCGGCGAGACGGCCTGAGGGCTCTGGCCGGCCGCGGGAGAGCTCGGCCGCGACCATGTCGGCAGGCGCCCGAGACGAGGAGCGGCGGAAGCTGGCCGACATCATCCACCATTGGAACGCCAACCGGCTGGACCTGTTCGAGATCAGCCAGCCGACCGAGGTGAGCGCCACCGCCGCCGCCGAGGGGTGGAGGAGGGGAGCCGATAAAGAGGGGAGGGGCGCAAAGGGGGTGGGGAGCACCCGGTCGCAGCTCCCAGAACCCCAGGCCTCCCCTCGGGCCCGCGCTCGCCTGCCTCCCGGGCTCGGGTCCCTCCCCACCCCCGGCCACCGGTGCCCACTGCGGGCCGGGCCCCGGAGCACGCCCCGCCCTTGTCTCCTGTGTTCCGCGTCCTTCGCCTCCGCGCACCACCTCCGGGTCCCATTTCTCCCCCACCGAATGCTCCCCAGCCTTCTGCGGACCCGCCGGTCAGGGTGGGGTCCCGGGGGACCTCAAGCTGCACCAGGGCCTTCGTCACCTGTGCCTCTGCCCACCTCTCTGTGTATCCAGGACTCCACCTGGTCGCCCCCTTATGACCCCGGGACTCCACCTAGCCGTTCCCCTGTGTCCTCGGGATTCCATCTGGCCGCCCACCTTTGCCCTCGGGCACCCACCTGTGCCCCCGGGACCTTCCTACCCGCCCACCTGTACCTCACCTAGGTGTCCTATGTCGCCGGCATCTCACCTGACTGCCCACTTGTGCCTCCTGGATCCCACCTGTCCCCTGAGGCCCCACGTGGCCAGCCCTCTCCTCGCCACCCCACCTGTGCCCCCTGTGCCCTCCTTTCGCCTTCCCGCCACTAAGCAGGGTCCGCGAGGAGGGAGGCGGCTGTTGGCCATTCGCAGAGGTGTCCCGCGGGCCTGGCGGACCGCGCGTCTCTCTGATGGCGTCTTTGAGGGCGGAACATGGTCGCGGTCACTCGCCCGCCTCGGTGGTCCAGCGAGCGAGGTTGCCCACGCCCCGCGCTCCGTCTGCTTGGAAAGTTGTCCCGGCTCCGCGGGCCAGTTTGGGCCTGGGCCAGCGCCGCCGGGCAGGGCGCCGTGGTCGGCGGGCAGGGCCGCAGGGACAGAAGGAATTGTAACAAAGCGGCTGAAAGACTTCTGCAGGGCTTTGCCAAACAGCGCTGAGCCCAGCCCTCTAGATGGAAGAGAGGGTGGGGACCAGGAGGGGCCGCGTGGGGAGACCCTTCCTGATTTAACATTGGACCCAGGATTTGTGCCTGTTAAGAGATTATTTCCGAAGCATTTGTTTTTTATTTGTTGTAATAGGCGACTCAATATTTGCTAAAATACCAGCTCTTAGGCAACAAAACATCTTTGGCAGATTACAACATTCTTAAGATATTCAAATCCCTTCCTTATCATTAAATTGCAGTTTATATTGTTGAGTAAATTCGACTTTTATTTTCTTGACATTGATTTTGCCCCATGTGAGAAAGCTTGCATTCCTTCTGTCTTGATCTTTCCTTTGACCACGTTTTTACTTGATTTGAATCCTTAGGTGAATACTAATATAAATTAAGTTCAGGTTGCTAATTTGGACAGTCATGTTTACTCCTGATTCACTTAGTCAGGTTCTGTAATGATTTTATGAGTTTGGTTTTAGTAAGCAAATAACTGTGTAGTGTTTTTGACTAGTATGCCAGCACATCTTTTGAAAGATGACATGCAGTAATTTAGTTGCAGGATTAAATAGTCTGTTAGAATAGGGTGTTAATTTTTCATTTCATTATAGAGTAAGACAATTTGGGTGTAAAATATCTTGTTACATAATTATTTTGAATTTAGTTGAATCTTTTTTTCAAAAATTTTTGAGAGATATTTCTTGTCTGGTTAAAAAAAAAACAATCTTTTTTAGTTTAATAGTAGAAAGTTCACCTTATTCTTTGGTGTTTTAAATTGGGTTGTCATTTCTTAAAGTTCCAAATCAGAAACATTAGTGTTAATTGATTTAGAGATCTGAGTAATCAAATAAAATTAAACTGCCATTTAGACAGCGACTTTTTCAGTTATTCTGCAGGTGAAAGATAACTGTATACACGAAAAAAAAATAGTTCTTTTTAAAAAAATTACGTATTTTATACTAGTTTTTCCTCTACATTTGAAGATTTCTGTTTTGAGAAATGATTCTTCAGATTTGTCTTTGGAAGTTTTTCATAATTGTTCATAAATGTTCTTGTTATTTTTTTCCCTTAGTTTTATTATTGGGTAATGCCTAGCTCACCCCTTTTGTCTTGTTTTTCTAGAGAAGCTTTGTATACTATTATATTTATTGTGGCTTTAGAAGTTAAGCTTTACATTTAACATACTGTGTCTCTTATTAAGATGTAAGTAAACTTGGTAGTTTTCTAAACCAGTAGTATTTCGGGACTAGTGATTTCAGTCTGTTTTATGTAAGCTTGCATATGAATTTTTTTGTATTATCTAATGATTTTCTTCCAGTTGGCCTTCATAGTTTTCTGTAAAAACATGGAAATATATTATCCCTTACTAAATACACAGTATGTGTGGAGCAAATTCACTGCAGAAATCAGATTTAAGCCTTATATTATATTATATTATATTATATTATATTATATTATATTATATTATATTATATTATGGGGGGATCTTTTCATGTGTAAGAGTGAAGTGAGGTTTTTTCCTGGAAGGGCAGTTAACTTCATTAATCATTAGTCATTGGCAGCTTTAATAATCATTGCTAATTCTGTGGTTTCTGTGTTTGAGAAGATAAACTTGGTTCTTTGGATAACATTTACTTTTTAAGAAAATTAGAATTAGAATTATTCTGGCTAACTTTGCCTTTTCCCTCTTACTCACTTTTTTGATTGATTGGTTGATTGATTGACTGATCAATTGATTTATATTTTGAGACAGGGTCTGCTATGTAATTCAGGCTGGTTCTGCCTTAGCCTCCTAAGAGATTATAGGTGTGTGCCACCATCTCCAGTTTTGTATTCAATTTGTGTTCAAAAAGAGAACTTCTAAAAATTAGGTTTTCATTGTTTTTCAGCCTCTTCCTCTTTGGGTCCTAGATTCTTTTGTGAAATAAGTACATTTTATATACACATTATGATCACATTTAGCACTGAGAATTTGTACCAGTATATGACATGATTTAATTCTCATTTTTTCCCATTCCCCCTAGATTCTTTTGTGAAGTAAGAGATCATATGAACTCTGACTTTATCACCTGGAGACTGAATTTAACTCAATGTATTTAAATGGAAACATGAACTCTTTAAAAGTATCTTAGCTTTTAAGCTTTAGACCTTTCTTTATCTAATTTATAATGAACCCTGCTCTTCTTCAGGGATTCCTAATTGCTTATGGTGGAGTACTTTTTGCTAGTCTTACCTAAACCTGGAAGCACCACAGGAGAGGATTTCGTGGTTACCTACAGGCCCCCCATTTTCTTTTAACTCACCACTGTTTGTCATGATGGTCATTGGTTTATCTTTTTCAGTTCTCAAGGGCAAAATTTTAGTTTTCTTGAAAAATTCTTGTCACAATAAACATTTTGTGAAAGAATGTTGCATGTGAATTCCTTGGTGTATACCTTTATTCTGGTAAAACATAGGATACATCTCTTAAAAATTTAGTAAATAGCCAGGGATTTAGCTCAGTGGTCCCATGCTTACCTTACAAGAACAAGGGCCCAAGTTTGATACCCTGTATGCCAAAACAAAAATTTAGAAATACTGTTAGGTTGATAAGAATTTATGTTTTAATGTTTTATTATTCATTTTGAGTAAATGTTATATTTATACTGAAAACCATACTATGTATTACTATTTGGTTTCATAAGATATTTTAAAAAGACATTTGCTTATTTTATGCTGTGGTCATTGCCTTCTTTTTGCCCTGGTGCAAAAAATACAGTTTGTTTAGATATCCACATATGCTGTAAAAATAGGCAATGTTGCATTTTAATATCTTAGTCTTGAAAGGAATGATTAATATTACCCAGAGATGTATATAAACAATGACTTTGACTTTCAGTAGAAGTAGCATAGGAACTTTTCAGATGAAGAGGCACTGATTGTCTAACTTATTATAACTAATTCTGTATTACACACTTTTGTTTTGTCCAGGTTGACCTGGAACTCACCACAATCCCCTGTTTTAGTTTTCTAAATGCTGCATTTACCAGATTGTTCCACTATCCCCAGCCAGACTGATTTATAGCTCTTTTTTTTGAGACAGGGTCTTGCTTTGTAGTTCAGGCTGGCCCTGAGCTCACTGTGTAGCCAAGGCAAGTGTTGAACTCACAGCAATCCTCCTGTCTCTGCCTCCCAAGTGCTGGGATTACAGGCTTGAGCCACCATACCTGGCACCTGTGGTATGTGGTACTGATTGCTGGTGGGCATGAGTCACCATGCCTGGTATTGTTATATGTGGTTACTGGGCATTGAACCAGAGACCTTGCGCTTGCTAGGCAGGCAAAGGAACCACTGAGCTAAATCTCTGGCCGACTGATACAGAACTTAACTATGCTTTATCATGTTACTCATCTATATTCGATACTGTTTGGGAAAAGCAGTTATGTTTTTAGGCATCTGTACTGCTGAGAATCTTTCTGGGAACTAATATATAGAGAGATCAGTGGTTACTATTGATGTGTTTTTAGCATTCATAGGTTTCTTTCTTTAGATAGGTTGAACTTTAGTTGTGGGTTATAACTTTTTACAGACTTTTATTTTCTTGTAGTAACTGCTAAGTTTTATGTGTGTGGATATATTTATGGGTCTTGTCTTACATTTAGATTTCTTTACTTGAAATACCTAGAGCAGTTTCAATTTGGCATTCTAATACCAATAAAGAATGATTTTATGCAATTTGTTGACTCAATTTCATAGAATTTTGTGATTATTTTGCTTAATTAACAATAGGAGAATATCAGTAAAGTCATCTTTTATATTGAAAACATGCAAAGTCTGGATGTGGTTTCAAGTTGTTAGGAAGCTTTAAAAAGGGTTTATGGTGTCATTAAGGATTTAATTAACTGTAGTCTGTAAAGCACTGTTAGTTGTCATTGGTAATGATGGTGGTATAAGTTAGTTTGTATATAAACAGTTCTGCCAGGCATTATGACAGTTTTGAACTGTTGTAATGTTAAAAAAAACTAGAAAATAACACTTTTTTGATATAAATCTGTTTTTATTATAAATAAGGTGGATATACAAGTAGCCCTTAAAACCTATACTGATTTGTAAAACTAAAGTGATTCATTAATAGAAAATTATTCCACTGATGTGGTGGCAAACACCCTTAATCCCAGCACTTAGGAGGGTGAGACAGGAAGATCACTGCAAATTCAAGACCAGGCTGGACTACAAAGCGAGACCTTATTTCAAAAACAAAACGAACTAAAAAGAAAGAAAATTATTTCCACATTAGGTAGAGTCTTGATTTTTTGTTCAGAAGTTTGCTATTTCTGCTTGTTTCCTGGCTGCTTATATGTAGGTTATACTTTCTCACCTTGAAGAATCTTAGAACTGTGATACTTGTTTGACCTGAATTTAAACTTGTAAATTAGGTATTCAGCAGTGTGCCACATCCCACAGCTCCTTGGATTAATGTGCACAGGTCAGTGCTGGCTAACCCTCACTTTACTGAATGGACCTGAGAAACCCTGGGTGGACTTCCAGTCTATACTCCACCAGGTCTGTGTTTGTGGCCTAAGTTGGGTAATTTGTATTCACGTGCAGAAGATTTTTCTTAATATTTCAGGTATAAAATAAGCATCATGATCTGCACGTGGAAAGTCTAAAATCCAAAACATTTTGAATGGCAGCATTTCACAAGTGGAACTCCACGTTTGAATTTCAGATTGCAATCAGAACATAGGCACAATAAAAATATTTTATAAAACTATCTGCAGGCTATGTGGATGAGATATATAAGAAACAAATGAATTTCATGTTTAGGTTTTGGTCTTATCCCCAAACTCTCTCATTAGTTTATGTAGATATTTCAAAACTGGAAAAGAAAATAGGAAATCCAAAATACTTTTGGTCTCAGCCACTTTGGAGTTTATAACTAGTTAAAAATGGACTGAGGGGTTCTACAGGGTATGGGTATGTGTTTGCTACCTCAAGTTGTCTGGTTTAGGTTTTATTCTAGCAGTAACAAACAAGCATTATTTTGGCATATTATGATTAATCAAAGTTACAGTATAATTTATATCATGAATGTACTTTATAAACTGAAAATGAATACAGAGAGTTGGTTCATATATGTAAAGCAGGAGAGCATTTACCAAAAATAAGTTGATTCCAAAAGTAGAGAGATATGAAGTTTCATACGTGCAGGTTTACAGTTATGTGCCAGAAATAATATTATCTAGAACAACTGAAATTGAATTTACAATGGCTGGGAAATAGCCAAAATTTTATTGCTTGCAAGATATGTAGTAGTAGAGAAAATTATGTAGTTTCCGAAAGTGGGAATTTTTGTTGCACTTGATTACATTGCTTTATTTTTTAGGTTGAATACACACAAAATGCTTAAAGTTACAAATGTTACTATATTATAGTCAGAGACCATTGGTACACTGTCAGTGACAGTAGGCACTATTAGTAAGTATATGAGGACAACAAGCATAAACTAGGATTGCCCCATTAATTCTAAATACACAGGAAGACTTGCTGGAACTGCCTTTTCTGTTTCTGTGTTTTTGAACTTCCTGAAGTTTACTAGTTCCCAACTGACCTAGACTGTTTTCACTGTGTTTTTGGAAGAGTGAAATCAAACTAAGGATGTAGACCTGTGCATCCAGCTCCGCTACCACCTGTGGTAATGGCAGTGTGAAGGGTTGTTTTCAAGTTAGGAAGCTATGTTTTGCCTTCTGAGACTCCACCTCAGAGTTTCTCTGCTTTGCAAGATAGATGAGAGTTTGACCCTCAAATTAATGACCCATGAACTGCTTACTCACTGCTTTTGGTTGGAATTTTACTGATTGAGTGGTTCAGGTGGCTCAGAACTGTAGATTCTCTCTTGTGGGGTTTTGTATGTGCTCTTTTTTTGTTTAAATAACTGTTTTCATTTTAATGATTTGAGTTAGTAACAGAATATACAAAACTGTTTCACATTTCCATGCCGTTTGTTATGGGCCAATGTGTTTCACAGTAATGCTTCTCAAATAGAGTGAAATATCCAAGAATAACTGCATCTGTGTCAGTTACACTTGATACACAACTGCACAAATGAACAGAGTACACTTATTGGCTGTGCATTGATTTGCATGGACAGCTTTTGGCATCTTTGCTCACAAATGCATGTTTTTCAAATCAGCTTTATTTATAAGTGATGGTAATTGAAATTAAGGGTACAAAGAAACCTGCATGTGTTGTCCAGAGTTTTTTATATGTGCTCTTTTTGG
>PVIC010001908.1:43745-56809 GCA_004025085.1 Thryonomys swinderianus
TTCAGGCTGGCCCTGAGCTCACTATGGTGCCCAGGCAAGCCGCCGCGAACTCAGCAATCCTCCCGTCTCTGCCTCCCGAGTGCTGGGATTACAGGCGTGAGCCACCACGCCCAGCATTATATGTGGTAACCGGGGATCGAACTCAGGTCCTTATGCTTGCGAGGCAGGCGCCGGAACCACTGAGCTAACCCTCCGGCCTTGTTTTTTTTTTTTTGAGACAGGGTCTTGCTTTGTAGTTCAGGCTTGCCCTGAGGTCGCTATGTAGCTCAGGCAAGCCTGGAACTCAGCAACCCTCCTGCTTCTGCATCCTGAGTGCTGGGATTACAGGCTTCAGCCACCAAGCCTGCATTTGTGGTATGGGTGTGAGTTACCACACTAGGTATTGTTGTATGTGGTTACTGGGGATCAAACCAGGGGACCTTGTGCTTGCTAGACAGGCGCTGGAACCACTGAGCTAAATCTCTGGCCCTATACATGCTCTTTTGAAGGCAGTGAGATATAGAAACCTTTCTTTCCCTGAGAATGTGCTTCCTTGTCACCTTGTTTGCTTATGCTGGCACTTTCTTTGGTGACCTATTTATTGGTACATTTTTTGATTTTTAGAGAAGAATCAACAAAAAGTCTGCCTTAAACCATCATTCTGTAGTATTTTGACCAGCTTTGTACTGAGACTTGAAATTGTCAGTTTCTTTCTGTCCCTTTTGATTTAAATCTAGTTTTATATATTTAGTAGAGAAAATGAGGAGTAACAATATGATCAGTATTAGGCACTATCACATATTTAAAAGCCATTATTTAGATTTCATAACCATTTACAAACATGCTTAGTATATAAAACCATAGATTGTGAGGCCATTTTTCAGCTGTTATTTTTAGGTGGTTAATGAGATAAGTATCAGAAAAAACTTTGAGTGTTTCAGAGTCCTAGAACAGTGCTTTTATGGTACACATCTAAAGAACATGCTCTTTGTACTATAATGAACTTTTACTTTACATCATATTACACTTTTTAGTAGTTATTTTATTAGGAGTAACTTGGAATTATTTTTCAGAGTCATTGATAACATAAGGAGAATCCATTATACCAAGGTCTCTAGTTTGAACTTAAATACTTATATTTTTAAATTAATTTTGCTATTGATTCTTTGGAAGATTCTTTTTAAAACTTCTTCTTTCTGCTATACTACATTCATTTCTTCTTTGACATTTTATGTGCATATGATCTCGAGGCATCATGCATGAATCATTTGGAAAATACTGATTTACCGAGTTATACAAATTTACCTAATGTTAGTACTTTTTCTTAAACAATGGCAAAATATTAACATTTACTAATATCACCACAAATGTCATCAGGAATATCTTGAAGATGAAGAAGCCCTCAAGTTCAGCAGTGATAGATACAAGTTTTCAAGAAACTTAATTTTAGTATCTGGCTGGGAATTTAGCTCAAGTGGTACCATGCCTACCTTGGAAGCATAAGGCCCAAGTTTGATCCCTGGTACTGCAAAAAAAAAATTTAGTATCAAGGTCTAAATTTTAAGACTGGCAGTACTGTCATAGTCAGCACTTGAAAAGACAAACTGCCGGGTGTGGTGGCTCACGCCTGTAATCCCAGCACACAGGAGGCAGAGACAGGAGGATTGCTGAGTTCGAGGCTTGCCTGGGCTCCATAGTAAGCTCAGGGCCAGCCTGAACTACAAAGCGAGACCCTGTCTCAAAAAAAAAAAAAAAAAAAAAGACAAACTTGTTTTACTCATTTTTAGGAATGTATCTCATGGTTGTCTCAGCCTGAATAACCACAGTTTGTTAGTAATTCTTGAAAAAAAAATGGTATTCTATGAAAAATGTAACATAGTTGTTGTGTCTTTAAACATCCACAGCAGAATGTAACACACCATTCTGACATTTTTGACTGGTGAACAGACGCACCAGTCAAGGTTCAATAAAATCAGTCATTATTTTCTGTTTCATTACAGACATTCTTAAGTGAAGGTAGCTTTTATTTTTCTTAAAGTTTGAGTATTGCAAAATATATTTTACCTTTTATACCTAGTGCATTTTGATGCCTTGATTTGTACTAAAGTCCTCTCAATTTTATTCATCATTACTTTTGACCATCTGTGCAAGCATGGTGAGGAAGGCTAGCACTAAATATTACAAGAGTAATTTTCCTGGAAAATAACCTGGAAGTATCTCAGGGAACCTCAGGGACTTGAGAAATACAATTTGTGAATTATTGCCCTAGAAAATTTAATGGTGAGTTTTGAAATTATAGCTGGGTTTTTAAAAACATATGAGCATTATAAGGTAAATATTAATCTTTCTTTTTTTTTTTTTTGGAGACAGGGTCTTGCTTTTGTAGTTCAGGCTGGCCCTGAGCTCACTATGGTGCCCAGGCAAGCCGCCGCGAACTCAGCAATCCTCCTGTCTCTACCTCCCGAGTGCTGGGATTACAGGCGTGAGCCACCACGTCCGGCATTGTGGTATGCACTGTTGATCGTTGGTGAGCGTGTCTCCACGCCCAGCATTCTATGTGGTCACCGGGGATCGAACTCAGGTCCTTGCGCTTGCGAGAAAGGCACCGGAACCACTGAGCTAACCCTCCGGCCCAATCTTTCCTTTTTTTTTGAGACAGGGTCTCGCTTTGTAGTTCAGGCTGGCCCTGAGCTCACTATGGTGCCCAGGCAAGCCACTGCGAACTCAGCAATCCTGTCTCTGTCTCCCGAGTGCTGGGATTACAGGTGTGAGCCACCACGCCTGGCATTGTGGTATGCCGTGTTGATTGTTGGTGGGTGTTAGTCTCCACGCTCAACATTATATGTGATTACTGGGGATCGAACTCAGGACCTTGAGAGGCAGGCACCGGAACCACTGAGCTAACCCTCCGGCCCCTAAATATTAAATCTTTTCATGGTGTTTTCAAGTGGTCCTATGGTGTAAACAAATATACTATATGTAATCTTCGAAATGTGAAGACAGGCTTTACTATGGAAGAGATGATTTCAGTGCATACACTGTGTAGTTTTCATATTTTTAAGTACTTCATTTTAATTTTTAGTTAAAATGCAAACATTTGTATTTTTTGTTGTTCAAAAGTACTGGTCACAACATAGCTAAAATGATGATAAAATTGTATCACTCTTATGCACTTAGGGCATGACCTAAGCTGCTGGTACTTGTGAATTGCTTAGTCCTGGTTGTAGATATTTTTCAGAGAACAAGGGTGGCTAATATATTCCAAGTAAGATGGAAAGTTAATTTTGTTGTACATGAACTTTGTCATCTGGTACTTGCCGTCCCTTAGTTCTTCCTTCTGTCAAGTATGGAGACAGTTATACTAGACATTTTCTATATAAAAATGTCGTCTTCTTGTTTTTAGTTACATTATCCTTATGTTTTGAGAGACAGGACATATACAGTATTCACATTCTAAAACCTGTTATACACATCTGGACTTCTAATACTTCAAAATAATATGTGTATTTATGTTTAAGATTACCTGCAGTTAAGATTAACTTATTTTTAGTGACAACTTGAAATAAATATACTGAAAATTTGTTGACCATTTTATTGTAGATAGCATTATTAGACTATTTTGAGGATACACTTTTTAACTATTTATGGAAATATGCTTAATTGTAAGTATACTGTTGCAAATTTATCAGAAAAATAAAATACAGGCAAGGAGTCTTAGTTGCTGATTCTGAATTTGTTGTAGATTCTTTTGTAGATCATTTAAGCTTTTGCTTATTCAGGAGAAGGAGCCTGCCAGGAGTACCATGGACAGTGATTTCACTGCATTTAATGTTTAGGACCTTGAATGTTTTAAAATGTGGTTTTAATTCAGCTTTGGGAAAAGTGACTTTGTTGAGTTTATAGTGTAGTCAAATTTGATTTTTATGCCACACTTGCTGATTTCAGGTTTTTAAAAAATTGTTTTATTATTACCTTCATGAAGTTATTATTTTTGGGAATATCAAGGATACTGAAATTAAGATTAGAAAATTAGGAAGATTATAAAAAATTTTATGATGTCTTGTGGCTGATTTTAAACTATATTATGTAAATGTGATTGGATGTGGAATTGTGACTCCTTCACTGTAATATGTTTTTAAAAATTGTTTTCACCTATTATTAAAATGCTTATGTTTGAACATTTATAGAATACTGACACTAGTAAAGATAATAAATTACCCAATGTTCTGCCATTTGAAGAAATTCTTTACTGTCTTCCAGGTTTTTCTTGCATAATTTTCTTACTTGAAAAAATATAGAATCTGTTGTATCTGGTTAATTGGTTGCATTTTTAGCCAGTTTTAAATTACGTTTCTTAACTAGTGGCATGCCTGTCAGAAATTCAGTTTTTAAAACCTACCTAACTTATTCTGGAAATTATTAACAGTACTCCACAATTAGTGACTGTGTCTTGCATAGATGATACTAGTATAAATGCTTTCAATGTTTTCTTTCTACTCTTCGATTCATTTTACTCTTCTCATTTTTGGATGAAGAGTCTTGGGCACAGGGAAATTAAAAAACTTCGTTAAAGATAATGCAAGTAATAAGCCATGTAGCAATGATTTGAATTCACAGTCTGACCAGAATCTGCTATTATATTTATGAAGTCTAAAAATTTAAGATTGTTGCAATGAAAGCCATGTTTGCAAGTTCTATAGAAATATAATTTATACTTAGAATATATAGAATATATATTCCATAAAATATAAGAATATGTTGGATAACTTAGAAATTCAATTTTCAAGAACCTCAGATTGCTCAATAAGACATCTTATTTATTCAGTTGATATACTCGTGTGCATATCTCATATTTGTATGCACAAATGTATTGATTTTTATCTTGATTTTTTAAAAAAAGCTTTGTAATCTTGTCTTTGACATAGATAGTTCTGTGTTTTGTAGCCCAGGTGTTGCATGCCCTGTTGTGTTTTCTAACTACAGACACAGTGTGGTACTACCTCGTATTCTGCAGAGCAACCAGAAATTTGTATCTGGGAAAAAAGTGCAAGGAAATTTTGGTTGGCAAAAATAGGAGTCATCATACCTTTTCCTGACTGCATTGGTTGTGTTTTGTTTTTTTTTTTTGAGACAGGGTCTCACTTTGTAGTTCAGGCTGGCCCTGAGCTCACTATGTAGCCCAGGCAAGCCGCTGCGAACTCAGCAATCCTCCTGTCTCTGCCTCCAGAGTGCTGGGATTACAGGCGTGAGTCACCACGCCCAGCATTCTATGTGGTTACCTGGGATCGAACTCAGGACCTTGCGCTTGTGAGGCAGGTGCCAGAACCACTGAGCTAATCTCTGGCCCTGGTTGTGGTTTTTTTAAGGGGCTTTTTCTGGGGTAAAGGCTTCTTTCTCTTGGTTCTTTTTTTTGGTAGTGGGGATCAAATTCTGAGCCTCTTGCTTACTAGGTAGGTACTCTGCCTCTAAACTATGTTCCTGGCTCAGCTGGCTGTGATTTGGAGTGTTGCAGTGAGCTCTGCCTGCCCCTACTGTCTCCTTAATCCCTTCCCTCTAATTCTGCTTCTGCTCCCTGTTTTTCTCCTTCATGTGTGTGGCCTAGCACTGCCTGGCCCAGGTTTAAAATTAAACGACCAAACTTACTTGTTCTGTGTCTTGGAATTCTGATAGTCTCTTGGCTAAGGCAGTCAATTTAATTCCACGACTTTTATTTACATAATAAGTATAATTTTTCCCTAGGTAATATTTGAGTTTTAGCAGAATCTTTTAGAGATAATTTTTTGATTTTTACTAATAGTTCCTCTGGAGCAAATAAGTGCCATTTCCAAATGAGAAGGAAAAATTTCAGACAAGGTTGTGTTTAGGAGCAGCCTATTGAACCTCTTTAAATCCTGCAAACAAAAGCTCTTTTCTGCTGCTGAGCCTTTGTTTTGCTTTTTGTAAGAAACAGTAAAGCCTGTTGAGTAGCCCAGAAGGAAGATTTTAGGTGGAAGTTAAGTAGAATCTTCTTTTCTATCTGTAGGGGATCTATTCTAAGACCTCCAGTAGCTGCTTGATACCGAGGATAATGTTGAGCCCTTATATCTATGTGTATACATACCTATGGTAAAATTTAATCCATAAGTTAGGGACAGAGGTTTAGAAGTTAAACAGTTATGCCATATGATGTACTAAAGATTGTGTTTTAAAGATATTGTTCATTAAAATAAGGTACAGGAAATGAACCTGCTAGGAACCCCTAACCAGATGGGGTGAACAGGGATTAAAGACAGGACACCAAGGTAAACTTTAAAAAAGGAGCAAGCAATCCTATGAAGTTGGATTCAAGGGCTATTCATCTGTTTCTCATAATTTGCACAGTATCCCAGACATACATTTTATCTAACTTAGATCTCAGCTGTTTGTTGACCCTTTTCCAGGGACAGCTGCTAGCTTGCCTGCCTTCTCTCCTTGACTTGATCTTCCCACTTCAGCCTTCCAGGTGGTTTCCCACAGTAAGGGTTACTTGAATTTGACCACTGCCACTTACCATTACAGTTTATCTGATAGTCACAGTTTATCTGATAGTCACAGTTTATCTGCTAATCAAGATGTATACTAATCTAACATAAGGGAGTAGCATATACAGTATGGATACAAAGGGGATGGCTCCCAGCCTGGGCTTGCCTCAGCATAGTGTGCATTTTAAAATTTAGGAATCCTTACTTCTGGATTTTTTCATTTGATATTTTTGGACAGCAGCTGATTAAGGATAATTGAAATTGGAAATTGAAATTGCAGATTGGGGAGGCGCTTCTCTGTGCTTTCCTTTTATGCCTCAGGGGCTTCTTATATGTATTGAATTTTAAGAACCACATTAGAATACCTAATTTTTGATGAACATAGACCAAACGTACTAGGGTTAAAATAGGCTGATTACATGAATGAAACTATTTTTCTAGCACTCTAATGTAGTATTTGCCTCTTGAATTTTGGGGCCCATGTTCTTGCATAAAGTATAATTTTAAAAGTTTTCTTTTTAACCAAGAAACATCTAAGCAAGTCTTACCTTTTTTGTAACTTGCACAGCTTTTGAACAATGAGTGTTAAGGTATTTTATTGTGTGGGGTCGTGTCTGTGCATCCCTGCCGCTGCCACCGCCACCACTACGGGCAGTCACACTCTGGACATTGTACTTGTGAGCCCTGTGCTGGAACCACTGATCTAAATCCCTGGCCTGGTTTGTTTGTTTCTTGAGACAAGGTATCACAGTGTAGTTCAGGCTGACTTTGAAATCAGTATGTAGCTGAGGCTGGCCTTGAACTTGTGGTCACCCTCCTGCTTCAGCCTCTGGAATGCTGGGATTATAGGATGCCAGTGCCAGGCCTGGTTGGCTATTTTACCTTTAATATGTAATTACAAATGCATATGATTGGAACCAGCAGCCTGACTCAAGAAAAGCACTGCAGGGCCGGAGGGTTAGCTCAGTGGTTCCAGCGCCTACCTCGCAAGCGCAAGGTCCTGAGTTCGATCCCCAGTAACCACATATAATGCTGGGCATGGAGACACGTCCACCAACAATCAACACCGCATACCACAATGCCGGACGTGGTGGCTCAGGCCTGTAATCCCAGCACTCAGGAGGCAGAGACAGGAGGATTGCTGAGTTCGCGGCGGCTTGCCTGGGCACCATAGTGAGCTCAGGGCCAGCCTGAACTACAAAGCGAGACCCTGTCTCCAAAAAAAAGCAAAAAAAAAAAAAAAAAAAAAGAAAAGCACTGTAGATGATACATTAAATATAATAATCATTGTTATTTATTTCATGAACTGATGCTCACAAACAGCAGAAAATTTGAAAGTTATGTGCCCATATCATGTTCTGGATGTTATTATTGTTTACCTATGCTTACACAGTTTTGTATGCTTAGGTTTATTGACCACTGACCAAATCAAAGAAAGGGTTGGTTTGGCTTGACTTGGCTTGGCTTACCTTAGCTTTATGTGTGTTTATTCTTTCTCCCTCTCCCTCTCCCTCTCCCTCTCCCTCTCCCTCTCCCTTCCCCTTCCCTCCCTTCTCACCTCCCCTCTCCCTGCCTCCCTCTTTCCCTCCTTCCTTCTTTCAAGATACAGTATCACTGTGTAATTCAGGCTAGTTTTGAATTTACTGTACAGTTCCAGGCTAGCCTTGAACTCATGGTGATCTTCTGCCTCAGCCTCCCAAGTGCTGGGATTACAGATCTGTGTGCTACAATGTCCAGCTAGGAGGCTATATTGTAGGAAACTAGGTTAGGTAGAAATTAATAGGCTCTCATGCAGGATTGGTCCCTGGAGAGACTCAGTGCAAAAGGAAAATACACCAAAACTGTGGCTAGAAGTGCATTCATTGAAGGCCAGACCCCAGGATAAAGTAGTAGTCAGAGGCTGGAGATTTAGCTCAGTGGTACGTGCCTGCCTGGTAAGTGCCAAGCACTGAGTTCCATAACCTGGTACAGGGGTGAGGGGATATGCAATGGCTAGCCTACAGGCTTCCCTGAGGGATAAACTGTAATTAGCACCGCTTAGTCCAAGACACCTACCTAGGCATCAGATGCACAGGTGAGTGACCAGAACATCTGGACCCATTTCTTCCACAAAATGTCTTTGTTTTTTCTATTTACACTTGATATGTACCCACATTCCTGTTGGATCAGTATTAGTTGAGTGGTTATAATTGTAATCCAGTAGGTTGATTTCACTTTGCTGTATTAACTGACCAAGGGCCTTTCTGGCAGCCCATTTTGGGGCCTTTCCTGTCAGGAGCTATATCTCAAAAAAGCTTTCCCTCTCTTAACCTCTCTTGTCCTTTGGAATTCATTTTTTGATCTCAGGGGACAAGAACGTGCCACATCTGACATTTAGTAGGTAGGGAGTCATATTTTTCCTATATCAATATATTTTTGTAAAAAGAAGAAAGATTTACTCAAAGCTAGTTCTAAAGAGGTGGAGGGGCTCATTTTCTTCACATCATCACCTCCATACAGGTGGGTAGGGTTCTTTCATAGTAAGGAACATAGAGGAGGGAGAATACAGAAAAACAGTACAGATCAGCATTTTTGCTTTATCAGTTTCATCCTCCTTCAACTAATTGACCTATTTTTTCTGGAAAGGAAACTCAGCTCCTGCCTCCTGAGGCTGACATCTGCATTTTCTGTCTTTTCATCAGGGCTGAGGAGAGGAAGGGGTGTTGGTTATATGCTCAGCAGGAGGAAATTTAGAGAAAATGCTAATTTCTACCAGAAAAAAAAAAAATCTCAGTTTTAAACTTCTATTTTTCTTTTTCCCCGGTTTGAACTCAGGACATTGTGCTTGTGAGGCAGGCACCATACTGTGGTGCTAAATCCTTGGCCCTAAAGTTCTGCTTTTCAGTGCTGTTATAGTATAGGGAATTGTTTCTGTTGCTTATTTGATGTTTTTGATTGTTCGTCTAATGGCTCAGCTTTGTTGAAACTGTGTATGTAAACAATCTTTGGTATTTATTCATTCGCAATAGTGCTGGTAAGAGCCTGATATATATGTCAGGCTGGACCTGTTGAGATGCAGAGTTGAAATGACCTGAATCTCAAGGAAGCAGTAAGAAAGGGACCCTCCACATCCAGAGAAGAGGAATGTTAGCAGGCAGACAGTATCCTGGGGTCCCTGCTCAGACTCAGATTCCCCCTTGTTTCCAGTTTTGTGTTTACTCACTTACTGGTCACCAGTCATGTGTAGATCACTGTACTGAGTGTGCAATACTGAATTGGCACATGGTCTTTTTCTCTAGTAGCTTTTGTTTTAGTGTGAGAGATAAATAGGATTAAAAATGCCTGTAATATGGGAAGTGTTCTCTTTGGTTGGAAGGATGAGAAACATTACATATTAGAGTCTAGAGGAGAAGGGATAGTCTCTGGAGGGAGGGCGTTCTTGCACAAATATATATTGATTTTGTACCTTGTGTGTACATGCTGTGTCAGATGAGCACAGGTGAGCAAGAGAAATGCCTAAGCAGATTCCGGTGTGGTGGAAGACAGGTACAGCTAAAACAACATTGCAGAAGAAGAACACCTAGTAGAACAGAGGCAGCAGATTTTTCTTCAGTACATCAGGTTGGCCAAATTCAGATGAGTGGAATTTAGGAAATAGTGGTTATTCTAAATCCTAAGGAATTTATAGAAAATACCTTTGCAAAGGGTAAAGGTAGAGAACTACACGAATAAAAATATCCCAACTGGTTGAATTTATGCACGTTTGTGAATATTCAGGGACTGTTTGTGACCTATAGACTTTATTGCTCATAATGACTCTCCTCCCTGTGAGAGAGGATTATAGGGTGTTCCTTTATGGACGTTAGAGTTAACCACATGACTTCCTTTGGACAGTAACTGATCCTGGTTTTGTGCAGAAAATTTGAGTCCTATTCCATTGTTCCATTGCTTTTTGTCTTCTTACATAGACTAGTAGTATTTTAGACAGCTAAGTTAAATGGAAGATAATATACAATCAGAGAAACTGGGCTGTCAAGGAATTCAGTAGAAAATAAAGACATGAGCATTGTAGCTGGAGGTGCATCTGAAGAAGGCCAGTCCTCAGGATAAAAATGCAGTGGCTGGACCTTCGTGCTTCTCTGAGGGATAAACAGTAACTTGGAATTGTACTGAAATTAGCTCTACGTGGGCCCTGATGTCCACCTAGTCCTAGGCCTACTCATCCGGATTTACCCATTCCCAAGGATGTCTTTGTCCTTGCTATGTGACCCATGACCCTATTGGATCAATATTAGCTGAGTGGTTATACTTGAAATCCAATAGGTTGATTGTAGTTTGACCCACTTTCTTTCTTTTTTTTTGAGACAGAGTCTTGTTTTGTAGTTCATGCTGGCCCTGAGCTCACTATGTAGCCCCAGGCAAGCCTCAAACTCAGCAATCCTCCTGTCTCTGTCTCCCAAGTGCTGGGATGACAGGCATGAGCCACCACGCCCAACACTGTGGTATGTGTTATTAATTGTTGGTGAGTGTGAATCACCATGCCCAGCATTGTTGTATGTGGTTACTGGGGATCAAACTCAGGACCTTGCGCTTGTGAGGCAGGTGCCAGAACCACTGAGCTAAATCTCCAGCCCATGACCCACTTTTTTTTTTTTTTTCTTTTTGAGACAGGGTCTCACTTTGTAGTTCAGGCTGGCTCTGAGCTCACTGTGGGGCCCAGGCAAGCCTCAAATTCAGCAATCCTTCTGTCTCTGCCTCCCGAGTGCTGGGATTACAGGCATGAGCCACCATGCCCGGCACTGTGGTATGTGGTATTGATTGCTGGTGGGCATGAGTCTCCACGCTCAGCATTGTATGTGGTTACCGGGGATCGAACTCAGGACCTTGCACTTGCGAGGTAGGCGCCAGAACCACTGAGCGAACCCTCCGTCCCATCATGACCCACTTTTTTACCCACATTATGACTTTGTTGTATAAATTTCCTCTGACTGAGGGCCTCTTGGGACCCCTGCTGTCTCTCAGGAGCTATCTCAATAAAACTTTCCTACTCTTAACTTCCTTTGTCTTTTGAAATTCATTCATCGATTTTTAAGTTCTTATTATATAATTCAGGCTGGCCTCAAACACGGCAATCTTCCTCGCTCAGCCTCTCAGGTGCTGGGATTACAGGCCACCTGGCCCAGTAGAGTCCTTTTATTTGAAGTTTTAAAAGTTTGGCCTTTTGAGCTTGTGTAGATTTCCTTAGAAATTCATAATTCATCTAACATTATGAAGTATTAAATGCTTATGGTTCATTCCAGATAATGACTTAATAATGCATCATAGGAAATAACAGATCTGTCCTGAGAATAAGCTGTTCCCTTGCACTTGGTTCTAGTAACATTAACTGTTTAACATGCATAAGAAGAAAAGCCTATGACAGTGGCTGCTGAGGAATAATGTAAGCTTTTTCAGGCAGTAGTAATTAACTTTTCTTTTTCTGCAGAGAAAGCTACAGGCATTTTTTATATTAAGTAATGTGGAGAGCCTGTATTTATTAAAATTTATGTGAAGTGCTGGGCGTGGTAGCTCATGCCTGTAATCCCAGCACTTGGGAGGCAGATAGGAGGATTGCTGAGTTCGTGGCTTGCCTGGGCTACATAGTGAGCTCAGGGCCAGCCTGAACTACAAAGCGAGACCCTGTCTCAACAAAACAAAACAAAACAAAACAAAACAAAACAAAACAAAACAAAAAACAAAAAAAATTTATGTGAGTTAAAATTGGTTCATGATTTTTGAGTGGGGTCTATGGAGTAAATTTGAAAGCCTCCTTTTTTTGCCTTCCAGTTCCAGCTATCCAGAATATTTAGAATCTGTCTTTTCCAGTTTTATTCTGTACATTCAAAAGTGAACACTGTATATTTTAATTTTATTTTCAAATAAGATCATAGGATACTTTTCTGCTTTACCTGACTCAATATGTCTAATAAAGTATATATATCTCTACCTTGTTTTTAATGGCTACATACTTCACCTATATATGATTTTCCTAAATATTCACAGATATTTTGACCATCTCCAGGATGCAATTTTCAGTAATGCTATTGTGAATATCTTTGCACACATACCACTGTGAGGTGTATTTCTATAAAATAGATTTCTACAAGTAAAGTTTGAGTTGAAGAGCTATCCTTATTAAAATTTTGTAGTTATATAAAGAAACTGTTCGACTTTATACTTCATAGTTGAGGGTATGACCCTTTTATCCATAATAGGAATTATGATTTTTAAGCTTTTCAGTCTGGAAGATTCTAAAAGTTACCAGTTTTTTGGTCATTGTTGATGTTGAGCATCATTTCATGGGTGTTCCTTGCCACTTGTATTGCCTTACTGTATGGAGTGCTTAAGACAATTTCATTCTTCCCAGTTTGTGAAACTGCTTTTTTATGAAACACTGATACCTTACCCTGTGTTTACCCTTCGTCATTTTGATCCTCTTAGTTTCATGGTGTTCTTGACACTAATGATTTTTGTTTTTATTGATTCATTTGTTACCCTTTCTACGGTACTGGAAGTAGAACTGAAAAAACTGTGGGGACATTCACTTTAAAAATCCTAAGTAGGCCA
>PVIC010001908.1:56909-84251 GCA_004025085.1 Thryonomys swinderianus
AAAAAAAAAAAAAAAAAAAATCCTAAGTAGCTGGTGTGTTACTGCTGATAGCTTATCCAGTGAAGGTAAACCTATGGCTTGTATCTAAAGCAGACTGTATCTATGAAAGCTCTAAAAAGTTTGTCATCCCTGGCCCATACCTTTTCATTTATTTTAGATTTAGTAGCATGTTTCTCAGGGTTAGGGTAGTCTTCTTTTTTTTTTTTTTGAGACAGGGTCTGGCTTTGTAGTTCAGCCTGGCCCTGAGCTCACTATGTGAGCCAGGCAAGCCTCGAACTCAGCAATCCTGCCTCTGCCTCCTAAATGCTGGGATTAGAGGCGTGAGCCACCACTCCCAGCATTGTGGTATGTGGTACTGATTGCTCTTGGGCATGACTCACCACACCCATCATTGTTGTATGTGGTTACTGGGGATCGAACTCAGGACCTTGCACTTGCAAGGCAGGCACTGGAACCACTGAACTAAATCTCCAGCCCAGGGTAGTCATGTTTTTCTTAAGTCAGGCTCAGATCTGTTATGCTCATCATTAGATTGTAAGTATCAGAAGAATCTTGGATATAGATGGATGTTTCTAGCTGGTTTGAATGTTTTAAGTCTCTGATTTTTAAATGCTAAATGAATTTTCATTAATTAAAATGCTAAATTAATTGTACTTTGATAAGTTCCTGGTTTTCAGTGTGACTACCAAAATACTAAGTTCATTTACTTTAATTTCTGCATTAATGTTTCTTGAACTACAGTCATATGCATGTGTGTACGTGTTCATGCATTTCTTTTTTTTTTTCTTGAGACAAGGTCTCGCTTTATAGTTCAGGCAGGCCCTCAGCTCACTATGTAGCCCAGGCAAGCCTGGAACTCAGCAATCCTCCTGCCTCTGCCTCCAGAGTGCTGGGATTACAGGTGTGAGCCACTGAGCCCGGCACTGTGGTATGTGGTATTGGTGGCTGGTGGGTGTGAGTCACCATGCCCAGCACTGTATGTGGTTACTGGGATCGAACTCAGGGCCTTGAGCTTGTGAGGCAGGCGCTAGAACCACTGAGCTAAATCTCCGGCCCAGTTCATGCATTTTTTAAAATGAAATTAAAATCATCCCTGAAACCATAGCATGGATTTATAAAAGCTGAAAAATAAGCTATGAGCTTTGTAGAAATTGGCCTGGGAATATAGTTCAGTGCTGCTGTGCCTGTCTGGCAAGCAACAAGTTCTGAGTTGGATTCCTGATACCTGAAAGAAAAAAAAAGCTTTGTAGAAATTAACCTTATTGGTAATTGTAAATACAGTCATATGCTATCTACTGACAGTGTTAGGTTCTAAGAAGTGCCTTCTTATGGTAGCTTCATTGGTGTGTGAATGTCATTTAGTATATATCTTCACAGAGACCCAGATGGAATAGTCAGTTACATACATACTTAGACTGTACCGAGGGTATACAGTATTAAAGACAGCCTAACAGAACAACACAAGATTAAATCAAGCACAATAGAAAATTTTGTAATCAAGAGATGGTGCAAGATGTGTGAAGCTGCTGTTGGCACTGAGTTTTACAGAAAACTTTTTTTTTAGTAAGAGTATATAATAATAGTAAAAGGTAAATACACAGTACAGTTAACTTACTCATTATTATCAAGTATTGTGACCATTATTTGTTTTCTCTTTTTTCCTGATTTTGTTTTACTTTATTCTAACAACATCTTTCTTGTTTACCTATATTCTTAGCTTTGTAGTGTTTGATATTACTTGTGGGAAGGGGCAGTTTCCAACATGTTGAGGTTGGTGTATGTTTTGCATTTCTTTCTTAAAGGGAGCAAAAAGCCAAATTTCTTGTGTTTTCTTATTTTGTATGCAGTTATACCTAGAAGTTGTAGTATCTGTTTTAAAAGTTTACTAAGGAATTTCGTGAATAGTACAACTTTATATATAAAGTTAGAATTCCTGGTTTTGAGGTTTTTAAGTCATAGAACCTTACACTTACCACTTACTCTGTAACCTTGTCTTTGAGTGCATGCTTGCTATATATGGCATTAATTAAGATGTTATTCTAACATTTACTGCTTTTTGTTCTTTTATTTATATGTGTTAACCTTGGATATCTATTTAACTATGTGGAAGATTCTTGAGTGTGGGAGCTGAAACACTATTCTAGTGATTTAAGTGTTTCCATAGCTGTAAATGAGAATATTTCAGTGATTGGTTCTTTTCATAAAGAAAGGTAATTCCCTTTCTGCAAGTTATGTCTAGAAAACATCTCAGTTAAAACAGTCGAGTATTTCTACCTCTTTCTCATTACCCTTACTTAGAAGATCCCTGTTCTTTTGTAAATTACTGCTTTAAAAATCTTCCTCAACAACTTGACCTTTTCACAGTTCCCCTGCTGATTTATGCGGTTTACCTTTCTGTTTTTCTCTTGCCTGATACCAAATGACATTCCAATCTGCTGAAGTCATTTGGTAATGCAAACAGTAAAACAGGAAGGGCAGGTAGGAGGTACTGGTTGGCACCAGACACTTAGTTTACAGATCAGGATTGCTACTGATACCTAAGGAGAGAATGACAGTGTGAACCAAAGAGACACATTTGTTTATTTGTAAAATTCTAACCAGAAAGCACTAATATTCATGCTGCATGCATAAGTCAAGAATTATTTTGTTTCCCATTGTTCTTTCTGCCTCTGTACTAACGTTTTGTCATGGATCAGATGTGAAAGGGCTGTAAGGTAGAAGACTGAAGAAATGTATTTATTTGCCATTGCAGTACTTTAAAATGAAATTTGAAGATATTTTTCATTTATGTAATTGGCTTGAATTTTTTTTTTTTTTTTTGAGACAGGGTCTCACTTTGTAGTTCAGGCTGGCCCTGAGCTCACTATGTGAGCCAGGCAAGCCTCGAACTCAGCAATCCTGTCTCTGCCTCCCAAGTGCTGGGATTACAGGCATGAGCCACCACACCCGGCACTGTGGTATGTGGTGCTGATTGCTGGTTGATTGCTGGTGGGTGTGAGTCACCACGCCCAGCATTGTATGCTGGTTACCAGGATTGAACCCAGGACCTTGAGTTTGTGAGGCAGGCGCCAGAACCTCTGAGCTAAATCTCTGGCCCTTGAAGATCTTTTTTTAATTGAAATGGCTTGAGTGTTGTGAATTCAGCTTGTATATTAAAAAGGAAGCATTTTGATTGTAGGAAACATTTTTGATTAAACTTCCATAGTTTGAGTATTTATGTTGCTTTGATGTGAAAGTTACTATAAAATACATAAATAACAGCCTCTCAACTTTTGTGTATATAATTTGTATGGTGCATTATCCTTATTGTTCACATTTAGAAACTTCTTTGTATTTTACGTGCAAAAAATATCCTTAGTGCAGGTTATAAAAACAAGTTTTCTAGTTTTCCATGCTTAAGATTTTGTTTTGGATATTACAGTATGGAGACTGACCAGAAACATGGTTGCCATGTTTTATTTGAATATCATTTTACATATGTTGACATGGGTAGAGTCATTTAAATTATTGGAAGCGATTTGAACTTTGAGAGATCATACTTCAACAATGAGATTATGTTTTAGTCACCTTTCTGTTGCTGAGACAAAATACCTGACATGCACACCAAAAGGTTTATTTTGGCCTGTGGTTTCAGAGTTTTCAATCCATGATTGGCTGGCACCAAGGCAGAAACATCTTGGTGAAAGCATATGGTAGAGGGAAGGAGCCAGAGAAAGGAAGGGAGTGGGGACCGGAGATACCCTTCGGAGACATGCCTCCAGTGATCCACTGCCTTCACCTGGTCCCTACCTCCTAATATCCCAGTCACCTGAGAATTCGCTGATGAGGTCAGCACACACATGATTCAGTTCTCTTTCATGTGCCAGCTCAGAACATTGCTGCATTGGGGATCAAGCCCTTAATTCATACATTTTAGGGAGTGCTTTGTATTTAAACCATAATTGATTCAATTCATTTATGTTTTCTGGAAAGCTTAATAGTTTCCATTTTTTTACCTACATGGAGATCTTCAGTAAATACATCATTATTTTGTACTTTTGTGCTTTGTTTTGCTATCTAGGGTTTTATTTGTATGTACGTTTGTATGTATCCTATAACTTTCAAACTAGTTCTTGTGTGTGAGCACTTGAGAATTTGCAGGAAGTGACATTTATTATAAAGTGTATTGTAATACAAAGTGTACTGTATATTGTAGTAGATAGCTTTACATACTGTAAGTCATTTGGTAACCACAAAACCATGTGCAGTAATAGCTCCTCCACTTTATAAATGAGGAATCTTGAGAGAGAGAGAACTCAAGTATCTTACCAGAGACACACACATATTGAGTAAAACTACTCGGACTTAGACTGTTTCCAAAACTCCATCTCATTTTCTCACTTTTTCCACCATCTACCTAATTGTTGTTTCCTCATTGTAAGCAAGAGACATTTGCTTTTGATTTCAATTATTGTCTATTTACAGAATCACATTTCTGGACCTTTTATAGAACATGTGCATTTTTATGAGTGGATTTATTTTGTATTTAATGATATTTAGCTTGCAATTCTAATTTATTTTCACATGAAACATTTTTCATATGAAAATCTTAAAACAGATGAAATTCATCTCCTAGACTTTATAATTTTTACAATTGTATCTTTTTTTTTTTTTTTTTTGAGACAGGGTCTGTCTCATTTTGTAGTTAAGGCTGGCCCTGAGTTCACTATGTAGCCCAGGCAAGCCTCGAACTCAGCAATCCTCCTGTCTGCCTCCCTAGTGCTGGGATTACAGGTGTGAGCCACCACACCCAGCACTGTGGTATGTGGTATTGATTGCTGATGAACATGAGTCTCTATGCCCAGCATTGATTGTGGTTACTGGGGATCGAACTCAGGACTTTGTGCTTGTGAGGCAGGTGCTGGAACCACTGAGCTAAATCTCTGGCCCACAGTTGTATCATTTTTAAGACGTTATTATTTTTTTAGGTAAACTGTTTTAAAGCAGATTCTAAAAGCTGTCATACTATTTCCCGTACTTAAGTGTGCATCTTAAGAAATTTAACCAGAAGGCAGTAATTTCATCAACAAAATGAGGTTATAATTCCTTGAACTTAATGAAAACCTGATTTCCCTATATCTCAAGAATATGCTTTTGCATCTAATTTATTTGACTTTGGGGATACTGAGTTAGTTTTTCTGTAGGATATCTGTGCTTTACATCTCTCCTTTTTCAGAGTGGTAATAGTTTGACTGGACTCAGGTCCAGGTGTTTGGCATAGTTCATAAGCGGCACTATGTGTTTCACATCATTCCTTTGGTCAACTTGTAGCAGCTTTTCTGTAAGATTCCTTGTTAGCTTTCCTCTAAAGGTGTTATCAGTGAGGTCTTGGCCCATTTGGCTGGAATTCTTTAAACAAATAGAAACAAATTTTCCATATCCAACCTGCAGACTCTTTTCTTTTGTTGCTTATTTTCAGAGTAAGGTATTAGTGCCCTAGGTTGGTTACCCCTTAAGAATTTGGTGTTTTGAATTTTGACATTTTTATTTTTCTGTAGTGGCGCTATTAATTTGTAAATTTAGTATGTATTCCATATTTAAATCAAGGCTAGTCTTTGCTTGTGTTCTGTTTGTCCCAGATTGGACCAGCTACACCTTTTTGTTTGCTGGAGAGTTTCTTTGATCTGAGCTGGTTTAGTCTTGGAGTGTTTCTTTGATTTCTAGTATAACAACGTGTCTCAAACTCACCGTATTCTTTTTGGAGATGCATTCAAGTACACACTGTGTGTGTTTCCTTCCCTGCCTATAAAAGATGCTTTGGATACTTTCTTCTGTGCTCCTTGCCTTTTCACCTGACCATGGACCTTTATGGCATGCCATCCCACAATGCACAGCATTTCTCATTGCTTTAATAGTGGTGTTTCATCACCTTATGTGAATTTAGCAGAACCTATTCACTGCATATGTGAAATTTTGCCAAATATTGCCCAATTCTTCTCCTTGGGTATGCTTCTTTTTACCCTTTGCCAGCCCCACAAATAAGAGTATGCTATCAGATCTTTGGATTTTTGCCTGTTGGGTTGTTGAGGAATGGCTTCTTTATTGTTCTTACTTGAAGGTGGTTTGTTGTGAGTCAAGTAGTTCATGCTTTTGTTTATTTAAGGGAACATTCACTGCTTTGGGAATTGTTTGAGGTTTTGTTTTTGCCTATCTTTCTATTGGGTTATTGGTCGTTTTCTGCAAATTTTAGGAACTCTTTATGGAGATACAATATTTCTTTCTGTGATAAAAGTCAGATATATTTTTTCCCAGTGTGTTACTTAAATTTTGAACTTATTGTATGTGGGTTTTTGTTACAGTTTTGTTTTGCGACATGAACTTTATATAGACATATAGATGAACATTCCTTTAGTTGCTTTAGGGTTTTGAATCATAGTTATGAGTTTTCTCTTTATTTCTAAATTATAGTAGGATTTTTCCATGTTTTATTGTGCAGTTTTTTTTTTTTATGCCTGTTAGGCCTTTGGAATTTATCTCAGTGCAGTATGATGATGTTTGGATACAGTTTTATGTTGATTGTGCCTCTGGTTTTGTCAGCATTACTTAGGAAGAAATCTGACACTAATTGAGACAGTTCTTACTGTATGCATTGTGAAACAGAGATTTTACAATTTTTAAAAAACATCTAGTAGGCTGGCCTTCCACATTTATAGCCATTTTTTCTTGGAGTGTTCTTGAATTTCTTGGCTATTTTCCTCATAGAAAATAAAAACTAGCTTTTTTATTTCTGGAGGTGAGAGGGACAGTTTCATATCCTTGTACTCATAAATTTCATTTGTAAGTTAAATTTAAAAGATTTTCTACCTTATAAGCAAAATTATTTCCTGAAAACAGATTGCTTAGTGACATTAAGTGTACTTTTTTTCAGATGTATTTTCATGTCCTTGATAATTGATTTTATGTTGAAATCGAGTAGTTGACACATTTAATTTGTTCAAAGTATTAATCTAAGTTTACTTAAGTATTTGAATTGACAAGGATATCAAATTAATTTTCTGTATTGGCATGAAAATAAAGTTATGATAAATTATTTTTCATGTTTTTGTTCTGTACATTATTGATCTAGTTAATTGGGCAAACTGCGTTTTAGTATATGTGCTGCCAAAGCGAGCACCTCAAACTGCTTTTTAAAGTGAATCATGTTATGGCCTACTTTTAGGAATGAATGCTGGAAAAATTACTTTCTTGAAATGATTTATAAAACACAAGATCCTGTAGAAGTAGGTAATAAGTTTGGTCACATTCCTTCATGTAAAGCAGTGTGAGTTACAGGACCCAGTCTTGCATTCAGGTTAAATCTCTGTAAATTAAACTTATTCTTGCACTTCATTAGATCCACTTTATTTTATTTATGTATTTATTTATTTATTTATTTTGAGACAGGGTCTCAATTTGTAGTTCAGGCTGGCCCTCAGCTCACTATGTATCTCAGGCAAGCCTGGAACTCAGCAATCCTCCTGCCTCTGCCTCCCAAGTGCTGGGATTACAGGCGTGAGCCACCATGCCCGGCACTGTGGTATGCGGTGTTGATTGTTGGTGGGTGTGAGTCTCCACGCCCAGCATTATATGTGGTTACTGGGGGGATCGAACTCAGGACCTTGCGCTTGCGAGGCAGGCGCCGGAACCACTGAGCTAACCCTCTGGCCCTGAAATGAAGAATTTTAATGTAACCAGTATTCATTGACTTTGAGAGAACAAGGACAGTCCAGTTCATAGCTTTTTGTAGGCCTTAGTAGGACAGATTATAAGTTTACAATTATGATCAGTTCTTCTCAAAGCTTTAATAGCTTCTGGAATTTCAGACTGTCTCCAATTTACACCAAACAGTGACCTTAAAATTTAAATAAGGGTCAGTAACATTTTACTGAAATACTCATCTGAGATCTTCTAGGAATTGTAGTGAGGGTCAACTTCTGCTTAAACCTTTTTTTTAGTCTTAGAAGCTTGTTCCATTGTTTTCATTTGTGGCGCTTTCTTTTTCTGAGAAATAGTCATAGTGTACTTGTGGTCAGAAGGTTTTTGAACTAGAAAAGTATAGTATAATTTTTTCTATCCATTTGCACATACTTGGGTAATATTACATCAGTAATTAACTATGTCTTGATCTATCTTTTAGAAAGTATGTGGCCATCTTTGAATAAAGAAGGGAATATGTCCTGTCTGTTGTACTTTGTGAAATGGTGTGAAATATTTTTAGGCATCATGTCTCGTCTAGTTCCCACAGTGACAAAGAAGGATATGTTATCTTCTTCTTCTTTTTTTTTTTTTTTTTTTTTTGAGTCAGGGTCTCACTTTGTAGTTCAGGCTGGACCTGAGCTCACTGTTAGTCCAGGCAAGCCTCAAACTCAACAATTCTCCTGCCTCTGCCTCCCAAGTGCTGGGATTATAGGCATGAGCCACCACACCCAGCATTGTGATATGTGGTTGCCAGGGATGGAACCAGAGACCTTGAGTTTGCTAGGCTGAGCTAAATCTCTGGCCCAATGTTATCTTAATTTTTATAAAAGAGATAACAAGCAGAACAGCAAACAGTGCCAAAACAAAAACATTTAGCTCATTTGTGAAAAAGAAGTCCTATCTCTAATTAATGTTAATACCAGTTCAGTTGGTCAAATCTATTTATTAAGTTTATTTTTAAAGGAAATTTTAATACAGAGAACCATATTTGAGTTTCTGTGTATGTTATATAATTTATATGCTTTTATTTTCATATATGATGACACTTTTTGTGTATTTTTTGGGTGGGTTGAGATATGGTCTCATAATGTAGGTCAGGCCCTTGAACTCACTGTGAAGCCTAGTCTGACCTTGAATTCAGGGCAGTCCTCTGGATTCAGCCTCCCAAGTGCTGGGATTATAGGCATATGCCACCACCGTGTTTGGTGACAATTTATATTGAGAGACAGAGACCTTCCTATCAGATTTTGTAGGTAAAGAAGAACATTATCCATAATATAATGGGTTTATCAAGGAATTGAACAATGTCTTTGATGATATTCTTTAAGAGAGTTAAATGAATCAGAAACCAGTTTGATAGGTTGTATTTAAAGGCTGTTGGTTTGATAGGGTGAGCACCAACTAGAGATATTAGTTGCTAGATTAACATGAAAATGACTTGAGAATTTTAATTTTACCTGAACTTTGATGGTGTATTAATGTTAAATAGTCATAAAAGCTAATGTACTCTTAAATTGCATGAACTATAGTTCCAGTATATAGGATTAGTGCACTGCTGCTGATCAGACCACATCCTGAGTTCTGGGAACTGTTTCAGGCTACCAAGATAGAACACAAGTATGTTGAGAAGTGAATAAAATAGTGGATTAGAAATCAAGTCACAGGAAGGGTAATAGTTGCAGAACTCGGGTGACATTCTAAAGAGGTACTGGGCTTGTTGGAAATTATCTAGCAAGCACAGTCAATTTTCACTGAGATATTTTGTGTACTTGGGTTCAATGTAAACAGTCATCTTGGTTGTGGTCACTGGGCGTGGGGTGCTGTTGGTATCTCATGTGTAGAGGACAGATATTCTCTAAACATCTCAGAGTCCTACTATAAAAATTACCTGTCCCAAATATCAACCATGGTAAGGCTGTGAAATTCTTTCTCAACTTACACTGGTTTACCTGTGACCCCATAGTAAGAAAAGAATTACATTTTTTCTTGTAGCTCTGGTGATACATAGGAGTCACTGAACCAAAAAGTTCATGAGGACAGTAGTATTTGCCTTGTTTTTGTACCCAAAGCTATACCAAGAACAAATATTACTTTTGTAGTTTGTGAATTCCCCATCATTGGAGTTATTTCAAGTTCTTAGCTTGAGATCTATGAATAGGAATCAGCATCTCTGAACTTGAGTGAAGAAAGAATTACATGTTAATTTCAAAAGAATTTTTGTTGACTAAGTGACATTTAGGATTTTCTTTACAAATTTATACTCATCTATTTCAAAAGAAGAGATGATAAACTTACTGTAGAAATTTGGTTCTTAGTTAATACGTTAAGCACTTGTATTTGTATATCACAGGCTTTAAAGTATTTTAATAATAGTCTTTTAATCTTTTTTTAATGCATAAAAATTTTTATTCTGAGAATATTCATACACTTTGCCGAAATTCTGAAGAGTCTGGCAAAATTCAGTATAACTCATGGACTTGCTTTGGAGTTGTCCTTTTATATTTGTACACATGCACACATATATTTAAAGATCGTAAGTGCAGTTTAAACATCATCTTTTAATCACACATGTGATAATTGCTCTTTAGTCATGTGGGTTTAATGTATTCTTCAGTTGATCATTTTCAAACCTCTTAAATGTATCAATGGGTAGTTCCAAAGCGAGAGTTTAAGAGTACTTTGGGAGGAAATCTCCATTTTTTTGAGGCTCTCTGCCCCACAAAACTGGCTAAGTGCTTGAGGTAGATTTTTAATTCTAGAGGAGTCTAACAACAAAGTACTGATTCAGCTTGCTTTGAAAATTGACAGGATTGTGCTACTCACAAGTGTTTGGCTGTTATCAGCAGATAATTGTTAGGTAGATAATATTGGCATTTATAACTAAGGAAATAAAAAAAATTGTTGGCCTGTCAGTTTTTACAATAGGCTGTTTTCTGACAGAAATGTTTTTTATTTGTGATGTTTTGGTACTGAATTGGTTTCTGTTAGAGTTCATAGAAAGGGTGATATGCTCATGTGTACATCTTTTATCTCATTTTTCAGTCCAGGAAACCTTTTCTTTTTATGTGAAAGGTGACCTTTCCCTCCACGCCTGTGTTCAGTGAACTTGGTCTTACTCAGGTTTAGTGAACAAGTGTTAGAAATACAGTATTTGGTTCACATTGCACAGATATGCAGGTGTGTGTTAGAGTTTATGCTTCTGTTTTCAATAACACAAATTTAATGAAGACATTTTATTATAAAGACCTACTGCATAGATGCAGGTGCATGTAAACTCTTCCTGATTTGAATTGTGAAATCAGAAGCTTTACATATTTCTTTAGTTGCTCTCACTTCATAGTATTCTAGTTTGCCTCCATTCTCATGCCTTATGGAAGTCTGTCCAAATAGTATTCCCATTTTATAGATGAGGAAACTGAGAAAAAAAGTAAGCTAAGACATAGTAGAACTGAGATTTGAGTTAAGGATAAATCAAGAGATTAAACTCCGAATCAGATAACTGTTGTGACTCAGAATGGGGAGTGGGAGGAAGGATGAGGAAGAGTGTTCCTGCAAATTAATTCCCTGGAATAGGAAACATTGCCATAATTAAGCCTCTTGTTTTATGCTTTCTGAAGTATTACTTGTAAAAGTGTGATGAAATGCATATAATTTTAAAGTATATATATTATGTTAGCATTTAAAAATGCAGTATTATGAATATTGTATATATTTGTGCATAAAACTACTAACATTATACTTAAATGCTCTTACTTTTTTTTTTCCATACTGAGCTATAACTCCAGGTCCTTGCTCCCCTTTTGTTTTGGAGGCACAGTCTTGCTAAGTTGTCTAGGCTGAGCCTGAACTTACGATCCTATTGCCTCAGCCTCCAAGAGGCCTAGATTACAATAATAGGCTACCATGTCTGGCCATTATTTTGACAGAAGTGGAATGGCTGTTGTCCATCTAGTATGTTATTTTGTGTACTAGCAATGTGTATGTGTAAAGGTCTTGTGAAGGCATAGGTGTTTTTTTAAATGTTTGCACATACAAGTAAGTAGTCCCATTGTCTGTAATTTCACCTCCTGAGATTTCAGTTATCCATAGTCCACCGTGGTCCAAAAATATTAAGTGAAAATTCCAGAAACAGTTTTTGATTTTCAAATTTATTATAGTATTTAGTTTAACTTTTCTGTTGTTTTAGTTATATTGTTAATCTTTATGTCTAATTCATAAATTGAATAGTATAACAGGTATATCTGTATAGCAAAGAGCAGAATATAGAGGATTTGGTACTACCTGCAACTTCAGGCATCCACTGGGAGTCTTGAAACATATCTCCCACAGATAAGGAGAGGTATTTTATTTTGCAGACACCAACAGTGGAGGTAAATTTGTGTAGGTGCACAGAGTGGTCAGTTTTGTCAACTAACTGCTGTTTATTCTGTGAGGAATTGGAATTATGATAATCTGTTTAAAGTTAGCATTCTTGTTATAGGCTAGAGCAGTGGTGGGAAACCTCTGACTTGTTTTTCTCTTAGGACAAAATATGTTAATGTTGTAATCCCAGCACTCGGGAGGCAGAGACAGGAGGATTGCTGTGTTCGAGGTTTGCCTGGGCTACATAGTGAGCTCAGGGCCAGCCTGAACTGCAAAAGCGAGACCCTGTCTCAAAAAAAAAAAAAAAAGGTTAATGTATGACTTGGTTTTTTTCTAAACTAAAACCTCAGTATTTCTGTTTAATTGCAGTGTTGGCACTTTGCGATAAATAAGTGGTTTTTTTAGATTGAGTTTGAGTAATTGTCTCTAAAAGGTTTCACTATCACTGAGCTAGTGCATGGATTTCAAATGAATGCTGAGCATAGGTAAGAAAATTGAATTGGGCACAGTTGACCTAAGTTTTACACAATGAATGGTTCTGCTTATCTTCATCAAAAGGATGTTTCCACAGATTTGAAAAAGAAGGCCAATTGATTACCAGTTTCATTAATTAATGATGTGTCAATACATATTTTTCAAAGGTGACCTCTATCGTTATTTGTGACTGTAGCCAGTGTAATCAACCTTTCTGAACTGACTTTCTTTTTTCCTCAGTTAGTGGTGATGATGATAGTACCCAGCTCTTACTTAGGGAAATTAAATGCAAAATGTACAGAAATGTACAGTAGTAAGACTTAATGTGTGTCAATTACAATAATTATTTGTTAGTTTGCTTATTAAGATACATACCCAGTTTTCAGGTTTAGGAACTGGACTTTATCAGTCTCCTTATGTTTGCTAAGATTTTGTAGCAAAATTTAGAATTGGCTTTATAAACAGAATGTTAATTTATTAAAGGAGTGTTCTGCTTATAGATATATGTAGTTACTTTTGTGTGATGTCAAGCTAAAGCTTATTTGTTAACACTTACATAGCACAAATGAAATCAAAGTACTTTTATAGGATATATATTCATGCTTGGTAGAACCTGGAGAATGTTTCACAGGAACACTAGCACTTTCTGTATGCTTGAATGCTTCTCTGGGTAAAGACACTTGTATCTTTACATGCCTTGGATTTGCCTGGTATGCGCTCACTCTTCCACACCTCTCCAGCATATTATACAAGGTGAATAGCTAATGAAGAGTAATAATCTATGTGGAAGGAATCTTTGTGAAGACAATTGAATAGATCAACTCAACCTGTCCTGTGTACCGTGAGCCATACATGTTTTTCTTTGGAGAGTGGAGGACATTCCCTTCTACCCTTACTGGCCATAAGTGATGTGCCTGCTCCTCAACATCTCGTTGTTTTGTGATTATTTGTTGGTAGTTCTCAGGAGAAACTTGTGCTTTCATGATTCCTACGATTGGGGACTAACATTTTCCCTTGCTTTTCAGAGCATTTCTTTCATATAGGCTTCACAAATTCATAGCTGTGTTGACCTTAAGGCAGTGTAGATGTGTGCTTTAGAGCCCAGTGGCTATGAATTTTAAGTCTTGGTCTGCCATACACATACCTCCTTGGACAGGTACTCAGACTTCATGATTTTGGAGACAGGATCTTCAAGTAGGGCTCAGTGATAGCAAATACTTAACACTGTGGTTATAAAGGCAGATCAAACAATCCAGTCATGATATCCACAGCCCTTTTTGCAGACTTAGTGAATGTTAGCTGTTAACATTGGCTACTCTACACCCATTGTTTTACTCCTGAGAAAAATCAGGGAAAGAAATTGTAAGCAACTTGTATGGTCAGATAGTTAAACTGTAAGAATGAAAACTTGTCTTAGTTTCTATCTGAGATGGTTATGTAAAGAAACATTTAACAAAATGATGGATAACATTTTCTGTTTTGGCTATCAAAAATGAGTGTCTTCTTTTGTTTTCTTTTAGGATCTAGAGTTCCATGGAGTGATGAGATTTTATTTTCAAGATAAAGCTGCTGGAAACTTTGCAACAAAATGTATCCGGGTCTCTAGTACTGCAACCACTCAGGATGTGATTGAAACTTTGGCAGAGAAATTTCGCCCTGATATGCGCATGCTGTCTTCTCCCAAGTATTCACTCTATGAAGTGCACGTCAGTGGAGGTTAGTGTATACAGACAGGGTTTGCTGAATTGTGTCCTGAGGTGGGAGCAGACAGTCTGTCCAGGAGCATTTTAGGTACATCACCGGTTTACTTCTCATCTCCTTCTGTCTTTTTGCATAAGATGGGGAGTGGTTGGTAGGTGTCAAAACTTTCTGTCTGGGAACAGTGTGTAAATGCCTTGGACATGTATTTATTGGGAACTAAAGTGTAACATTCTCTTCAAAATAAAGTAAGAACCGTAACATTTCATAGTTAAAATTATCTATGGTATATACCTGTAATCTCAGCACTTGGGATGCAGAGGCAGGAAGATTACAGTGAGTTCAAGAGCAATCTGGCCTACATAGTGAGTTCAACGCCAGCCTGAACTACATAGTGAGACTCTGTCTCCCCCCAAAAAAGTTATCTAGCATATCCAGGTGTCACATGCATATCAATAATATACTATCTGATTTTGGAAAAATATGTATATAATATTGTAAGTAATAGTAAGGCAGTTAAATATTATATTGGTGTATGCCATTGATACTATTTCTGCTTTCTGAAACACAATATTTTTATTCTTTGAGATTAGTTGGGGCCTCTTATGGAAAATCTTCTTCATATACTTAGTAATTTCTTTTTATTTTAGGAATTTCTGAAAGCACCTTGTATGGGCCTGAATAGAAATGTAGAAATTTATGTAACATTTTTATAGGTGCTTTGGAAATGTTAAATAAGGTATGTAAAAAATACAAATTACAGTAGTGTAGTAAATAAAGGATTCTGTAAGGCACAACAGACGCAGTCTGAGTACCTCTTAAATTTCATCCACAGATGTCTTTGGACTACAAATATACAGCTTTCTTTGTACATTTGAAATTTAGCCTAAAATGTTTATAGCCTGTGGGATTTTCAGATGTATTGAACATGTTTTTCCCAGTGGCACATAAGGCAGGTTCGTTTAATACATTTTTTTAATTGAATTCTTTATTGGTACAATTTATATACATCTCAAAATCACATATAACATTGGGGAATTTGTACCAGTATATGACACAAGTCAATTTTCACTTTTACCCATATCCCCACCCACCCACACATCCTCACCCCCTTTATACATGCTCTTTTATTTTCTTTCTGTATCTACTTATTCCTTCCCCTCATCACATTCCCACACCAAGTTTCCTATAGAAATTTTGCACTCTATAAAAGCTGTCATACTTTCTAGAGCTCATTTTCATCTACAGGTGTTCATGCCAAAGAGAAGATCCGGAAATTGTCTATTTGTGATCTATTGATTTCACTTACTAGTATATCCTCCAGGTGTCTCCATTTGCACCTGAATGGATTGATCTTGTCATTCTTTATGACAGAGTAATACTCCATTTTATAAAAAAACCAACACACCTCCAACCTAGACTGTTGTATCCTGCAAAACTCTCTTTCAGAATAGAAGGGGAAATAAGATACTTCCATGATAAAGAACACCTGAAAAACGTCACAAACCTGCACTCCAAAACATCCTAAAGAACATCGTTTAATACATTTTTAAGGATAGAAGAGCATTCCCAGCATAAATAATACTTAAACTAAATTTGTCAACAGAGAACATTCTCAATTTGGACTAATTCTCCTATTTCTGGTTTTTCTTCTGGCATCTGGCCCTTTTTCTGTCTGTCACAGTTCAGTTTGTTGAATACTACCAAGTGAAGTTGTTAGAATGTAAGACTTACCATGTAAGATTGGTATTTGAGATCTCAAAATGGAGGGATTATGACTTATTAAAGGAATTTTTCCTTTAAACTTTCTTTACTAGATTTATTTTTAATTAAAAAATAAAATAGATTATTTGTAAGGGTTTAAAAAAAAGCAGAGTTGTTTAGAGAAAAAGGCAATGGTGTCCCCCTCAGGTCCCTTTGCTCACCTCTGTGTATATAGCAATGATGTCCCCACCCACACTCAGACATCGGAATACAAAGACAGAGTCTCTCAGCCTTCTACAGAGCTGCTTCACTGACCTCTTCGTGTCTCAGTGATTTTTTAAAATGGTACCACCAAGCCAAAGGAAAGCTCTAAGTAGTCGGATGTAATGTGTAGTAAAATTTGGATTGATGAGTACTGCATTTATTGACTAACAGTTTGGTGTGTGTGTGTGTGTGACAAAAAAAAAAAAATATGAAAAAGTGAAAGGAAACTAAAAGTTCGTCCGGACTACTGCTAATGCAGATGTGCCTCCTGGCCCTGCCATACTTTTCAGACCCCAGGTGCTCACTTCTCACCCATGCTCGTTTTCAGACAGTGCTTTTGCTTTTTGTTTTTTTTAATGACAGTGCCATTCATGTGAAGAGAAGGGATTCTGTACTATTTACTGAGGACCAGGAGCCTTCTAGAGTCAGAGGTTCCCACTGCGTCTGGCAGATGGACTTCTGAACATTTATTTCAGTGTGCTTCGGTGGCCTGAACTCACAGGATGACCCAGCACAACTGCCTGTCACCCTTCGTGAGTGAAAGTGTGGGCCAGACTTGTGTTTCAGCCAGCAAGGAAATGGAAAATTATACTACTTTCTAAATAATATGAAACCAGCTGGGCATGGTGGCACATGCCTATATTCCTAGCACTTGAGAGAATGAGGCAGGCAGATTGCCATGAGTTTGAGGCCATCCTAGACTGATGCAGTAAGACCTGTCTATATAAAAAACAAAAAAAAGTGTATACATACACATAGATACATGCATACAAATGTAGGTATATATTTATAGCAGAAAGTAACTTTAATGTATAAAGTTGCAGAGGACTCAGAGCACCTTGAATTCACATTCAGTGGTCCATCATTGTGCTTTCAGAATAGTCACCTTGTTTTGTTTTACTTTGATGATTAGTCTTAATGTCCTAAAAATTATACTATTACATTGTGAAACATTTTCATCTAGTATAAATTTTGTAATAAGAACAATTAGTAATTTTAGTTTATGACAGGAACTCAGATTTGTTTGATTCCATCTCTGGTTTTTTGTGCTGATTTTCATTTTTTGTATTTTCAGTTGATAACATAATTTATAGATTTTGCTATATATTCTGATAATGAGCATTACTATTTAAATATAATATTTAATAAGCACTTCTAGATGTCTCTTTTGATCCTCTTACACACTGAATTCTTAGTTGGACCAATTGCCATCTGTTTTTATTGACTTCTTTTCAGCAAATCTGTTAACAGTGCCGGACCTTGGTTCACACCTTAGTTCCACAATTCTGGTTGCAAACTAAATTGGATGAAAACTACATCAGATTCAGTGGTTAAGTTCACTGTTGACCATATGGGGAAATTTGATTCAGTTCTCATCCAGTACTAGTTTGCAGCCAGTATAGCAGAAAAAAATTAAGTTTATGAACTGAGGTGCCAGTGTATTAAACATGACCTGGATCATCTTTGTCAACACTGGTAATATCAGTATCACCATTACTCATTGTGTTGTCATACTTTGTTGAGGAAAAACTATTGCTCATTTAAAATTTAAGTTTTATATATGGCATTAGAAGTGCTTGATCAAATGCATTATTTGAGACTGTAGTTAAAACACCCCTTGAGAAATATTTTTCCTCCTCCCTATCTTTGTGACTCTTTCTGGAATGATGCCTATTCATCCTTTCCTTGAAGTCCTGGCCTAGCCCTGTACTATAGATGCCCTGTTCATTCAATAACCTAGCTCCAAAGTGACCCTTCTTTGTACTGAGATACTTATTACCTATAAAAGCCTCTTAAAAATAACACTACTTAAACTAGAAACATATTTTACAGTAAATTCTAACACAAAAGGTTTAAAGACAGAGACTTTGGAAGTTTATAAAATGAAATCTAGGGGCCAGAGATTTAGCTCAGTGGTTCCAGCACCTGCCTAGCAAGCACAAAATCCGGGTTTGATCCCTGGTAACAACATACAACAATACTGGGTGTGGTGACTCATGCCCACCAGCAATCAGTACCACATACCACAAATGCCAGGCTTGGTGGCTCAAGCCTGTAATCCCAGCACTCAGGAGGCAGAGGCAGGAGGATTGCTCAGTTCAAGGCTTGCCTGAGCTGCATAGTGAGCTCAGGACCAGCCTGAACTAAAAAGCAAAACCCTGTCTCAAAAAAAAAAAAAAAGAAAAGAAAAAGAAAAATGAAATCTACTTCATATTTAACAGTTTTCATTTCAAATACAGATATTCCTTGTTTAATGACCTACTGCTTAACTACTATTTGCACTTGTGATCCACCACTCACATTTCTGACCCATCTGGGTTTTTTTGTACAGTTCTATAGATCTTGTGTGTAGAGCCCTGCTGACTTTCTTGTTTTGGGGTGCAGTACACCTTATTTTGACTGTACTGTAATTTTTGCTGATTGTACTGCACAATCCACTACTATAGTTTTAGTTTTGTTGTATATTACAGTACTGCATGTACTAGTTACGGAAATAAAAGTAGTCATCAAGTTAATGTTTCCTTTGATCATTTCAGTGTTTTAATATTATGATGTACATACTACGTATATTTCCTCATTTAGCTACTTCACTTAATGAGCTGGGTGCGGAATGGAACATGTTTATTAAAAAAGAATGTCTCTACATTAGTTTATGAAACAGATTAATTCTAGTTCTCTTGAATTCTGTGCTGCTGTGAATCATATTCAGGAAGAGCTGCTTTGGCTCAGTCCGGAGCTGGTACTTTTAGGACCTCTTTCAGTCCTTGGAATTTATGCTCAGCCCCTACAAAGAGCCAGTGCTGTCCGTTGTCTCTAGTTATTAACTAACAGCCTCAGCCTCATGCATCATTGTCCAAATTTATGCTTGGTGTAACTTTTAATATTGCTTTTGTCAGAGTCTCCACTCTTTCTGCAGGATTTAGTTTCACTTAGCAGTTAACTTTGCATTGCATGTGCACAACCCCATTTTCTGGGACATGAGGTGACTATGCTGTATAGTAAATGGGGTTGCTTAGGTGCTGAAGAATGATGGGGGAAGAGGACATCTCTTTTCAGCACAGGCCAGTTCCTCATGTCACCAAACGGTTCCACTGTGTGTTGAATTTTACTTTTTTGCTCAAGCCTAAAAATGCTAGGTCTTGTATTATTGATGTTTAAAGTTTGAAGCACCAAGTTTTGATGAGCCTCTGTGTGTGTGTTTGTGCAGAAATGTGCATACATACAAGTGTTTTTGATACAAATATTCTTGAAAAGGCTCTTCTGCCAAACATATTCTAAGTGGTATAGGCTTTTGAGAGAGTGAAAGATTCTGGTATATCTCTCAAAATCTGTTTAAATTTGTAACATGACTGCAACAAAGGTGAAAGCACAATGAATGGATTTCTCCAAAGGACCAGGAGGGTTCCCGGGAAATGTAGTCTTGGGGATAAGGGGGCTCCATCCAGCTCCCTTAGTCTTCTGTGCCCTAAAACAGATGCCTCAGCTAGTAGGAGCATTTGTCTTCTCCACAAAGCTTCCAGTCATTTGGAGGCCTCTGGTGTGTGGCTGGGCCTTCTCAGATGCCTTGTCCTGATCATTGTGTCTGGGAGACTTGTTAGTTCTAAGAAACAAAAACCACAATGCCCCAAACTTGGCACTTTGTTATAACAGAGAAAAGGCGATGATACCTTTATGAAAGAGGAAATTTGAAGTTTGCATTTGGCAAAGTTTGGAGACAAGGATCAGATGCACAGATAGGAAAAAAAGTTCAGGATAATAGTCACTTCTCAGGTTGAAGGCAGGTCATTGTCTTTTGGTGGTAGGCTATAACTGTGATAAGAAAAATCCTACAGCTATCAGTGGAACTTCCGCTATATTAACATTATTTCCTAGATTTCTAGTTGTATATGAAATAGTTCATTTATAGAGTTAGGATTATATAGCAGAATCATATGTACTCTTTCCCAGTGCATGTATATTTTTCTTATTTCTTAGCAAGATCTAAATAAGGGAAATGCCCCTGGTCAGGCCTGGCATGGACAGACGTTCCAGTGTGAAGACGACTGAGGGAACACGAAGCACCCACTTAACCAAGATGGATATTTTAAACAGTGCATTCCATTCTTGCAGTATATACTTGTAGGAATAAAGTACTTTACATCTGTAAAATTATGTACATATTACAAGGCCAATTACTGCACTAATACCATGAAATAACCACATTTTATTCCTTTTTTCCATTTTATATTTTGAAGAAGAAAGAAGATTGGACATTGATGAGAAACCTCTGGTTGTGCAATTGAACTGGAACAAAGATGATCGGGAGGGCAGGTTTGTCCTTAAGAATGAGAACGATGCCATTCCTGCCAAGGTAGGGGCCCTTGTTGTATATTGTAGAACAAGCCAGGTACAGTGAAAATAAACAGGAAATTGGTGTTTATCTCAGGTACTCCTTTACCTTCTAGAAAACAATTCATTTATTATTTACTTTACCTAGTAATCCCAAATGTTGCTTGTCTTATAAAGATATATACATACTTTTGTTTGCTGTTCATTCATTCATTATTTATTTATTGGTATTGTGAAATGAGTCCTTGTGAAGTAATTTAGGCAGACCTTGAACTTGTGGCTATCCTCCTGCCTCAGCCTCCCAATTGCTGGGATTATAGACATGTGTGTCCAAGCCTGGCTTCTCACTTTTAGAAAGAGGGGTTATGTACGCTTTTGTGATCAAAAAAGTTAGTGATCAAGTTATTGTTTTGGGTTCTTTCCTGTAGCTGTAAAATCAGAATGTTTTAATACTAGTCAAAAAGGAAAAGGAAACTTCTGTGGCCTATTTATGGGTAAACTTTCAGATGCAATTTCATAAGGCATATTTAAGACCTTTTTATATGATGTGCACAATGTTAGGAATCAGTAAATGGTCTTGAATTTCTTTGCATGATGTAATAGGATTATGAAATTTTCTAAGGTGATAGAATAATTGGAATTCGGTATTACTTTTTTTTGTATGTGTTTGTGTAATACTGACATATTAATAATATAATTAGAAAATAACTACACAGTCTTGTGTTAAATCATCTGGCATTGTACCCGAGAATTCAGTATTAACAAGTGGTAGCAAAATGTAAAGGTAAAGAATATTTTGAGAAAATTTTCTGTTTAATTTATCCCTAAGCACTTGGAAAAATACTGTCATTATTCACTTCACACAGCAGAAAAATTTTTTTGGAGATGTCAGTGTTGTCTTCTGAATACTAGACATCTGTATAAGTGTATTCTTGGCCATTCTTGTTACTGTGGTCTAGTAATTTGTATTTGCAGCAGATGCTTATACAGAAAGAAAGGTTTCTGTCCTTTAGCTGCCAGTGTTTTATTTTATTCTGCTCCATGATGTCAGCTAGTAGAGTTTTGCTCTGTGTACTTTACTGTGGACCCTATACTGTCACTGCATGTCCAATCGTAGGACTAATTCAGTACTCTTAAGTATCTGTGAATGGAAATGAGAGTATTAACATGCTTCTTTTCCTCATCTTATAAAATAGAAAAGTTTTCTTTTCCAATAAAACAAAATATTCTTATTTTTCTTAATTCTTTACTGATTAGTTTTTATATAAAAATAATGTGGCTTAATGGCATTTGCTAGCAGGCCATATTTTTGGGTTGCAATGTAAATTAAAGATAAGCAAATAGAACAAGATCTGCAGGAAGAAGACATTTATGCAGAAATAATAGTATGTAGAATTTTGGCTCACAAAAGCCAATTTAAAGCTACTCTTAACATTTCTTTGGAAGTTAAAGAAAACAAGTAGATGATAATGTAGACTGTTCTCATATTTTCATTAGGTTCATTTTACTTAGGTTACTTTGTGGTAATGTTTGGAATTTTATTAAATTTAAGATCTCATGATTCCTGCCCAAGTTTTCTTACTGGTTTTGAGTTTTTTTGTTTGCTGGCTTGTTAGTGAGGTAAAAATTTACATACAGTGAAATAGATCTTCAGTGTACAGTTCAGTTGGTTTTGACAAAAACACCTGTCATTATCAGCCTAGTCATAGTAGAAACTACTCTAGACCTCCTTTTCTGTCAGGTTTTCCCTGTAGCTTATGAGGCAAAAGTAGCCAAACCATAGGGAACTTCATGCAATTCTTAGGTTGTGACCACTGTGGTAATTATGGTACTTTTATCAGAAGACTCAAAGTAATGGACCTGAAAAGCAGGAAAAAGAAGGTGTTATCCAGAACTTCAAGAGAACTCTCTCAAAGAAAGAAAAGAAGGAAAAAAAGAAGAGAGAAAAAGAGGCCTTGAGACAGGCATCTGAGAAAGAGGACAGACCTTCCCAAGGGGATGACAGGTAATCTTGGAAATACTACTTTGTGCTCTGAGCCAAATGTTTTTAACACAGCAGCAATTTATTAATTTACTGAGGTAAGGTGTGGGAGGATGGATATTGATCAAGTTTATTGAGTAAACATGTGTCTTTCCTTGTCAAGGGCAACCAGAAGATCTTAACTAAGCAAGATTGCTAGTGGTTGTCTCCTGAGTTGGGAAGACTGCTGGACTATCCTGATCATCCTAGGCAAGCCAGGGTCAACAGTGTGTTTTTTTCTTGAGCAAGTTCATGTGCCTCTGGTGACTTCATTCACATTTCTGTGGCTTTGATCCCTGAGGCCACAGTGGTTCCTTGAATACTTCAGATGTGCTCAATGCATAGTCAGAAGTTGGAATCTTTTCAAGGTTCAAATGAAACTATCTCTAGTTACCCCCATTTCTTATCCTGTCACAGCAGCCATGGCTATATTTTACTGGTCCTAAAGTGTTTGAGCTTTTGACCTCAGGGCTGAGGGCAGAAGGAAAAATCAGCCATTAGATAACCTAGACTTTTCTTTTTTTTTTTTCCAATACCAGGGGTCGAACTTGGGCCTCTGTGTGTCCAAGGTTGGTGGGTACCACTTGAGCTAAATCCCCAGACCACCTAGACTTTTCTCCTTATGAGAAGTTTCTAGTTCCCTGTTCACCTTTCAGTTTTCATTAATTTTTTTCATTTGAGTATTACATGCTTACTTTTATTTAGCTTGCTGTTGCCTAGGTCTTATCTGCATACTAAGTATTTTTTGTTGCTGAAGTAATACGTATTTGTGTTAATCAAAATATGTGGAATAGTAAGAGACTAAGGAATTCACCTGTTGTCACATGAACTCAAAGAGAATCTTAATCTGGTTTATTTTTTCTAAGTAAATGTATATTTTTTATACTGACAGCTTTTAAGCAAGTATATATCAATCTTTGGCTGGACCAGAGGTCATTATGTAGCCTGGGCAAGCCTGGAACTCAGCAGTCCTCCTGCCTCTGCCTCCCGAATGCTAGGATTACAGGCGTGAGCCACCACACCCAGCACTGTGGTATGTGGTACTGTTTGCTAGCAGGCGTGAGTCACCACATCCCTAATTGTTGTATATGAGACCTTGCACTTGGTAAGCAGGCGCTGGAACCACTGAGCTAAATCTCTGGCCCAAGTATATTAATCTTTTCCCTTTATTTTCCACTGAGATGTGTTTGTACACACTATATATGTATGTACTTATATTTTTTTTCTCACAAAACAATTTTAAATGATTATGTGGCATTCTGTTAAATAGTTCTATAACTTATGTACCTGGTCCTTTTTTGGTGCATTTGTTGGTTATATTGTTCTAGAACTTTGGGAATTTATCTGATTATTTCCTTGAGAGAGAGAGTGTAGAATGCCTGGGTGGTGGGTCTGGACACACTCTACCTATTTGTAGACCAGCTTTCCTTATGATCTGTGAAACCTCTCATTTCATTATACTTGTGAAGCTCTTGATTGTTACAGGTCTGTGTATTATCTCTGTACAGTGGTGTTTAGTATTCTCAGTAAATTGAATTCATTATTAATAAAGTAATATTCCATGTTTTCATTATCTATTTTTATTCTTTTGGTGTAGTATCCTTTTCAGGACTTTTTCCAGTTGAAAGTTGTCTAAGGATCGAGCATATCAGCCATTTGTCTGTGAATGGTGTTAACTTTAGAGAAGACCTTGAACCCATTTTAGATGTGTCAGTGTGTTTAGAGGTTCATCTATTAGGTAGTGGTATATGTATGGTTACTGGGGGCGTAGTATTACATAGGCTTTATTTAGCAGTAATATAAAAAACTTACATAGATACATCATTGTGTACATAAAATGTCAAAGAACGGGAGAGTAATACTAATGCTTTGCGGTTTGTTCTGTTTATCACTTTAGTTTATGAGGTGATACATTCTTTGATTTAGAAAGTGAGCTACTTAAAATGAATCAAGTTATTTAACTTGATTACAGTTTTAATGATTTTAGATTATTTTATAAGTTGTTTTTTTTTTGAGACAGGGTCTTGCTTTGTAGTTCAGGCTGGCTCTGAGCTCACTATGTAGCCCAGGCAAGCTTCGAACTCAGCAATCCTGTCTCTGCCTCCTGAGTGCTGGGATTACAGGCGTGAGCCAGCACGCCTGGCTATAAGTTATATTTATGAAAATCTTTTTTACTTTAATAAAATATTAAACTTTTTCTTTCATAACCTTAATATTTCATTTTCTGCTTGTCATTCGATACTGTTGATTCCTTTTACAGAAACTATGGCAACAATTTCTTTTTGAACATTTAAATTTAAGAAAATCAGTGTTGGTAAATCTTTTTGGCATTAAAAACTCATTTAATTTACATTTATTGTAATTTTTTTTTTTTGAGACAGGGTCATCCAGCTTTGTAGTTCAGGCTGGCCCTGAACTCACTGTCTAGCCCAGGCTGGCCTTGAACTTTCAGTGATCCTCCTGCCTCTTCCTCCCGAGTGCTGGAATTACAGGCATGAGTCACCATGCCCAGCACTGTGGTATGTAGTACCGGGGATCAAATTCTGGACCTTGTACTTATGAGGCAGATGCCGGAACACTGAGTTAAATCCTTGGTCCAAGATTTACTATAGTTTTAAGCAAGGTTCTTACTAAAGTGTATTCAGTTCTTCTAATTTCCTTCGGTTTGAATGTGGTCTTTTTTTTTTTTTTTTTTTTTTTTTGAGACAGGGTCTCGCTTTGTAGTTCATGCTGGCCCTGAGCTCACTATGTAGCCCAGGCAAGCCTCGAACTCAGCAATCCTCCTGTCTCTGCCTCCCAAGTGCTGGGGTTACAGGCGTGAGCCACTACACCTGGCTCATTTGATCTATTTTAGCAAGACACAAACATGACTGAAATATAAAAATTTATACATTTTTCTTTTTTCTTTTTTACACAGTCCAGTTGTATAAATTCAATAAAGTTCTAATTATAGATTTTTGTCTGGTATAAGTGTATTTAAGTGTAAGTATATATAAGTGTACTGAGAGAAATTATATCCGCTATCTCTTAGTAACTAGTACACTGTAAATCATATGCAGCAGACCTGTTTGGATATCATTTTAGTGACATAACATCTACCATTATGATATTTGTATGATTTTATATTTCTAATAGGAAAACAGTGTACTTACTATTGGTGTTCTTTTTTCTTCTTAAAAGTGAGAATTCTCGACTGGCTGCTGAGGTCTACAAAGACATGCCTGAAACCAGCTTTACTCGAACAATTTCGAATCCTGAAGTAGTAATGAAACGACGGAGGCAACAAAAATTGGAAAAGAGAATGCAAGAGTTTCGGAGTTCAGATGGGCGGCCTGATTCAGGTAAATGGGATATGTTTCTCTGGCTATCTGTATAAAGACTGTTTATTTTTTTTTATATATGAATGGGTTTTTCTAACTAAAGCAGTGGGTGAGTTTGCTTTGTATCTTAATGCATCCTGTATGTCTTGTATGTAGAAGAGTTCTGTTCACAGGCTTAGTTATGTATTTTTTCCCAGCATAGCTGTTTTGTTTCATTTTGTTTTGTTTTTGAGACAGGATTTTGATCTGTATTTCAGCTGGCTTTGACTTCACTAGCCCATGGTGGTCTCAAACTCATGACAGTCCTCTTGCTTCAGTGCTTAGATTATAGGTGCCAACATGTCCCTTATCTTAGATGTTAAAAAAGAAAAAAAACTAAAAATTTTCAAATATATATATATATATATATACATATACATATATATAATAAAAAAGAGATGTATTAAGCTTTCTTGTGCTATCACAGAGTTTTGATAATTACTAACTCATGTTTTTTCTCTACTCCAATATACATTGCCCTTATTGCCAGTACATTATTTTTAAAGTAAATTATAAATTTGTCATTATTTCATCTATAAATATTTGTATGTATTGTCCTAAAAGGTGAAGATACTTAAATGTAACTCCAGTACCACTAGCACATATAAAAGAATTAACAGTAACTCCTTACTGATATAAAATACATTGCTTAAATTTTCTAACTGTACCTGGTAATTTCTTTATTGAATTGGAATTCAAATGAGATTTCCACATTAAAATTGATTAACATGTTTTTTATATTTTTGTTCTACAATTTCCTTTCCTCTTTTATTTTACTTCTTTGTTTTGTTGGTCTTAAAAACTGAGGTCATTTATCTTAGAGATTTTACTGACCAACTTGTTTGGTGCTATTTACCACTTTTTCCTTCTATTTTCTCTTCCCTTGATTAAATGTAGTTATAGATATAGGTATAGAAATGGGATAAGAATACTTACACTAGTATCCTCCAAAATTCACCAGTGATTTTTAAGACATTCTAATGCACTTCAGATTTAAAACTTTAATGTTTTTGATCTGGTCTATTTTCTCTTCAGATTCCTGAGTTGGTCTTTGGTGTTTTTTTTTTTGTGTGGCAGTCTGTCTACTCACATGTGCTCATACTGCTCAGAGTTTGAAACAGCTACTCTCTAAGGAGTCTTTGTTTTCTTAAACTATTTTGATTTTAGGAAACGTGGGTGTTTTTTATAGCGATATTCTTACTTAAAGTTATTTTTCTGTATAATATCAAAATAATATATAAACAGGGCCGGAGGGTTAGCTCAGTGGTTCCGGCGCCTGCCTCGCAAGCGCAAGGTCCTGAGTTCGATCCCCGGAAACCACATACAATGCTGGGCGTGGAGACTCACGCTCACCAGCAATCAACACCTCATACCACAATGCCGGGTGTGGTGGCTCACGCCTGTAATCCCAGCACT
>PVIC010001909.1:0-24725 GCA_004025085.1 Thryonomys swinderianus
GTTTGCACATTAATTAACACTTTGATTCCTTTATATATTAAAAATGTCATGAGGGCTGGGTTATAGCTCAATGGCACAGTACCTGCCTGGCAAGCCAATGTTCCAATTTTGTTCCCTGGTGCACACTCCACCCCCAAAAAGTCATGAACCATTGCTTTTACATCATCTTTGACAGTCAGAAATCAGCAATTTTAGTTGCCAGATTAATATATTTTAAACTCTCTCCATGAAGTTGACATTTTTTTGATTGGGTATATAAATCTCTTTTCTAGAGGAGATAAAGCCACTGTCTTATAAAGTATTGTAATTCCTTTTTCATTTTATATCTTTAATCTACCTGATTTAATACTGAAGATAGTGGTCAGACAGTTGTCATTAGGGGAAAAAGTGCCTTTGTTGTATATAGTTCCATACTTAGTCTAATTCAGAACTAAGGCAAATGGTTACAAATTAAGCATTTCATAGGACTCTTTATTTCCTTACCTCCTGGCATGTTTTATTGTTTTTATGCTGTGTAGAAAGAGACATTTTTAGAATCTTGCCTTTCACGTTTACTGAGGAAAATATAAATGGTGACAGACTGCAGCAACTATTTTGAAATGCAGCCGCAGAAAGATCCCAGGCAACTTACTCATCTTGTCTGTTCAGGTTCAGTCTTCAAGGCTTGGAGCTTTTCAGCACACTCGAGAGTAACTTCGGAGACACTAGCTCCCTACCGTTTCCCAACTTCCTTCAAACTCTCAATGTTTCACACAGAGACAAGCATTGTCCTTCCCATCTGAGAGGATAAAATATGAAATAAACCACTTGACAAAGCTTACAAACAAACGATGATGAGTCTGAACCATTTCACATGTTATCAGGCATTCCATCTCATTGCTTCTGAGCTTAATTTTTTATAGCTGAAGAACAATGGACACTGTAAAATCCCTGGACTACTTTCTCCCCACGCGAAGCTGCTTACATTTCCATGTTTATGTGCTTGCTGAACGTTGGTCTGAGCCTCACCTGTTCACTCTATTCATCCCCCAGTTAGGATGATCAGGAAAAAATGAAAAAATTCTCCTGTGTTTTTCTTTCGAGATTCCATTAAATATCCCCTTGACCAGATAATGCCCTTAAATACTAAAGCTCGAAGGGTATTATTGTCAAATTTCCCTTGCAGCCCCATCATCTGTTTTATTAAAAGGTTTAATGTTCCAAACCCCTGAAGTTAGAATTATAAGTACTTATCCAATGCTTAAGTGAATTCTTATGAGAACATTCTGGTAACATATTGGCAGTATCTCAAGTTTTGAAAAGAAAAATAAATAAATAAAAAGACCCCAGTGTTTCTGGAAGTAGGATATAAAATACTGCTTATTTTGAAAGTGATTAAAGTGCTCCAAGTACAAATATTAATCACTAGATTATCAGTTTTGTCTCATCAATAGATACTCACTAAACTTCAAGAAAAGGAAATTCTTTGTGCACCAAGGGTACTGATTGCAGGAGAATTGCCACAGTCACCTCGCCCCTTGCTTTGCAGAGGGTGATCCTTGAATCACAACCATTCACATCACCTTGGGCCTGTGAAAAGTAAAATATCTCAGGCTGCATCCCAACCACTGCATCGCAGTGGACACATTCACTTGACCATCAGAATTTTCCGTACGCATATGCATTAGTTCAACTGTGCTGTTGTACCAGAACATCTTCAGCTACATAATTCATAAACAACAGAACATTGTTTTGGTTACTGGGAAGTCCACAGTCAAGGTCCTGACCAGACTGCTGCCTGGAGGCTGCTCTCTGCTTCTGTAATGATGCCAGCTCTTGCATCTCTCAGAAGTGGGGAACACTATCGTCCATGGATAAAAGGGATGGAAAGCAGAAAAGGGCCTATGCTAGTTTCCTCTCCACCTTGTTTGGGCTCTCACCTAGTCATGAAGATGAGCCCAGCATGACCTAATCACGTCCCAAGGTTCAATCAGAATTATGGAGGAGACTCACTCGTACCATAGCAATCTGAAGTTAGAGAAGCCCGCTCCAGACCCATGTTCTCCAGGAGGATAATTGCCACCCACATATGGCCACTGAGCACCTAAAAGGTGGTTGATCTTGAAAGCAAAACTATGGTAAAATAAAATAAGCCCTGATTTAGATGATTTATTACAAAGAGTGAGATTATTAATAAATCCACAATGCATGTTTAAATAATATGTTGGTAATGTTGGGTTAAATAACATACATAGTTTAAATTATTTTTTACTTACTTGTTTTAAATGTGACTACTGAAATATTAAAAATTCCACAAGTGGGTCACATGTGCAGCTCTTTTCTTCCTGTTCATAAGAAGCCATAACATAGAGATCACCAGTTACTTATCTGAGTCAGGTCTGACTGCAGAGAGTTTTATTTAGCTTGAAGAATGTATTTAGAAATTGTGTTAATGTCTTAGAAAACTGAATTTTCACACAGATATCTTGGACTTGAAGATTTTCTTAAAAACTTACATGGTCTTCCCAGCCTAAACCTATATTCCCTGGACCCATCTATCATCTAGAATTAAATCACTTCTGCTTCCCGGGTAGGAATGTACTTTAGTTTTCACCAAATTAAGGCTGACTTGACTACTGACATATCACCCGTGAGTAATCTTGATACAATTCTCCGTTCTAGGCACTTAAAATTGTGACTGTCTTGAACTCCAGAAGTCATAGTTGCCATTAGCCCAGTTGGATTGAACCACAATGGATGAGTTTAATTTCACTCCTTGTCCTTTCTCAGATTGTTCCACACTGATGTGGTTAACTAGGTCAAAGCCTGAGATGACTATGATGATAAAAATTGAGTAGTACTGTGCACAAGACACTGTGCTACATAGTTTATATACATCCTTTCACTTACTCTTTCCCACAGACTTAGGTGTTAGAAGTCATTTTAACATAAGGAGAACGAGAACCGTAGGTATCCTGGTTGGATTAACCAAAGTTGCCCAGACTCCTACACACATGTAAGTAGAAATCCAGGAACAACTGGAGACCAAATGCCATGAGTTGTTTTAAATCGATACTTTATTCTATTTAGAACTTTGTCATGGAAATATGTAATCTTTTCCTGCTGTATCCATATGCCAGTCTTTGTCAGGTCATATATTTCTTCAGCAGATGTGTGTGACAAAACCTAATTTGGGATCTTTTCCCAAAATTTTAAGCAATCTTACTGTCCACAGTTAAGACAGGGAATTTTGTCCATCCTGTACCCACCCTTGCCACTTCCTCCTTCCATGGTGCTTGGCAAAAGACAACCCTTTGTACTTAACCAGGCTTTCATTTTCAGTCACTGCAAGTAAGAATTACAGTGTCCCACAGCTTTGTGTGTGCAAGAGCTCTGGACAGAACTAAAAATGGCTTATAATTGTGGCTTCAGTCTAAAACTCTTTAGGGAAAAATTGGCCCTGACTTGTTGAACCTCAGTTATGTCCCAGGATACTTTTAGAATCTATTCATATCCTCTGTGCTGTGGTTCACACAATTTTTGCAATATCTACTTGGGATTCTTCTACAGATAAATTTGATTTTCCAATACTTAACCCCTTTTTAGTTTTTCTTTACACCAACCTAAATGCTAAGTATCATTTCTTATGGAGAATTCAAGGACAGAGCTCTGTATAAACCAACCTCCTCTTGCCTGTCTATAAAACCCCAAATATGCTAGAAGTAATGATTCCTATCAAATCCTTACCGAAATATCTCATTATCTAGTGCTGGAATTTCACCCTGGCCTATTTGTCCTCTTTATTTATAAAAAGTCGGAATCCCAGAACACTTCTCTGGCAGACTCTAAAATTGTCTAGAATTTGCTTCCTTGGAGATTATGTTTTGCACAAACCCTAAGTGAATAATTAGAGATCTGACACAACCTCGTTTATTGACAACACTGACTATGGTTAAGACAGAATTATTCTTTTACATGAGAACTTTCCTGACTTTTAAAACATTTTGGTAAAATATACACAACAGAAAATTTATTGTTAATTATTTTAACTGTATAATAGCATTGTATTATATATCATACTCAATTTTTGTGCAACTTTTTCAAATTTTTATTAGAACAGTAAAGTTCTAGAAAAGTTCAAAGAGCAGAACAACAAAGACCTACTTGTTCACAATCTAGACTAAACAATTGTTGAAAGTTTCCCAAATTTGCTTCAGTTCTCTGTGGAATTTTGGAGGGTATGTATGAATGTGGTATATTTGTGTAATTGTGTGGTTTGTGTGCCTGTGCATGTGTATGTCTGTGTGTGTGTATACCATGTGCAAGTGGCCTGCAGATTTTACCTCCAAATATTTCACCATCAATCTCCTAAGAATAACAATATTCTCTTGTTTTTAATGTTACCATCATTCTACACAAAAATAACTCTTTTCTCTGAACATGTAATACCCAACTTATATTCCCAACTTTTTAAAATGTGTTTTTCTACCTAGTTTTGTGCAGCTTCACCCATCAATATATGCAAATTTGATTCCTTATATCTCCTGACTTTTTTTTTTTTTGAGACAGGGTCTCGCTTTGTAGTTCAGGCTGGCCTTGAGCTCACTATGTAGCCCAGGCAAGCCTCGAACTCAGCAATCCTCCTGTCTCTGCCTCCCAAGTGCTGGGATTACAGGCATGAGTCACCACGGCCGGCACTATGGTATGTGGCATTGATTGCTGGTGGGCGTGAGTCACCACGCCCAACACTGTATGTGGTTACCGGGATCAAACTCAGGACATTGCACTTAGGAGTCAGGCTAGAACCACTGAGCTAAATCTCTGGCCTTCTTATTTTACAACAGCTGTCCTCACCATATTTCTCAAGGATTTTTTTGGTCATGATACTGAGTTTTAAAATAGATTATTCCAGTTATCTTTCAGATTGTCCCATATTCTAGGCTTACCTGATTGTCTCTTCTGGTATCATTTAAATTTGTTTCTCTCATTTCTGCATTTTACTTGAACTGAGATATAACAATAGGCCTTAATTGCATTTGGTGTAAATATATTTAGGCAAAGATTTTTCATTCATGAGTAATTACATATCACATCATTTAAAGAGGCATCTAATGTCATGTTGTCCCATTATTAGTGATGCCTAAATTGGCACCTTAGTTAAGAAAAAATTACCATCATTCCTTTACAAGGATTATTTTCCTTTAATGACGATATTTTCATACTATCTACACCATTATGTACTAACATTTGTCCATTTATATAAATTTATCTATTTGTCTGTTTCCTCTTTAAACATCTACATTTTAAAATGAGTAGCAAAGACCAGGGATGTAGTTCAGTGGCAGTGGACCTGCCTGGTTAAGTGCAATGTCGTAGGTTTGATTCCCATTATCTCCCCAAAAACTTAAATAAATAAAAATAAAATTTAACATAAAATAATAGTAGTAAAATATTATTCATTTCCTAAACTAGAAGAAAAGGTAGTGGGTGTTATAGCATATTCTCAATAGAGTTAGAATAGAGCTTTCAGGCATCATAGGCAATATTTAGTGTGCCCACAAGCTGCAGGTTAAAATTGTATTTGTATGTTGTTTAGAACTCAGAACCACTTCCTTGAAGATGCTGCCTTATCAAAGACGGTTTAACCAGGTCGGGTCATCTCACATATTTCCAAAACTAGTTTTTCCAAAGGAATCATTTTCTTTTATAGGTAGACAGAAGAAATTTAAGGATATAAAATAAATATCTCTGTTCTCTTGTATGTGGTTCTCTGTCTTTTAAAATGGCTACCTCATTTTGGTTTGTAGAAGAATGATTTTATTGTAAGCAGACCATCTACCAGGCTGTCTACCTATTATCTACTCTTACATTTAAAGATAAAACCATGGCCATTTTAAAAGAACCAAATTGTTGCATTCAAATTTATCATCTCTTATATTGGCCCCATGGGCCAATTTGAAAAAATTAAACAGAAAGCTGGTTCAGTTATGGCACACATATTTTCTAGAAACAAATCCATAAACTTAATAAAGATTTCATATCTCCTCTACAGTAATTAGATCTAAGTGCATTTCTAAGTATTTAAATTAAAGAATTATTAATATAATTTTGACTGCCTATTTTGTACTAGAAAAATTACATATTATTGAACTATAAAATTGGCAGTATAAGGTTCATATTTGAACTTTCCTGGAGGCAGACAGAGATAGAAATAAAGAATTTGCTAAAACATGAATATTCACAGTAATATTTATTCAGTCACCCAAAACTTTTTGAAAGCACAAGACAGAGTTGCATTCTTGGTGACATAGGTGTAAAAATCCTCTTCCACTATTTTATTCTTATAAAACTCATAATTTTTACTGTCAATATTTATATTTATTTTATTTATTTTTACATAATCTTTCTTAAGGAAGTGTGAACCACAAAGTGTGAGAAAAGCCCTTGAGAAGTGTAATTATAATTTGTGAACACATCTTACAAGCTGAAAATGCGCATGTGCCAAATGTGCACTATGCCAAAATTCAGTGACATGGAGTAGTGGTACTCTTCTAAGTAGTCCAGGTTATTTAACCAGAGTTCAGAATTCAGCTTAATTCTTTCCCCTCATCTGTCTTTGAAAACCCATGAACAAGTGCAAACATGAAATGACAAGTTATTGGGAATGGCGTCATCTCTATCCACTATAATCCACGCGAGGAGACGTGTTCAAAATCAGAGCTTTGAGATTTTACCATTTAAATTTCATGATGATGCACGGCCAGTCTTTTGACTGACACACAACAAGGAACATTCAGAAAGTGAATGTGAAGAGGGCAAAGAATCAGAAGAGACAGAAAGAGAAGAAGAAGAGAAGAAAGTTGACATCTATTCAAACATGAAAGGAAGATAACTAGGAAGGACACAGAAAGGCATTGACTTGTGAAAATGCTCTGAAGTGAGGAATCTCAAGTGTTTTCTCAATTACTATAAGTGAATTTGTCAAAGCAAGAATTATTGTTTTGGGGCTGACATCAGTAAGATGACAGAGTAGGAAGCCCCAGTTCTCATGTCCCTAAAACTGATATTATAATAGTACAAAAAAAACTGGAAAAGAACTTCAGAATTCCACTAAGCTGAAGCACCCAAGGAGCACAAGCTGAGAGCACAGGAGCGCTGTCACTCTGTGGGTCAGCCCCGCCCCAAAACAGCTTAGTTCAGCCCTGAGATCACCCTAAAGGCGATTTCTCCTGTGGCAGGAGAGTGTGGAGGGGCTGAGTCCCTGGCTGCCTGACCTTCTGTCTTATCCCCACGCTCTGCATGGAGTTGACTATCTTGCCCCCTCCTGAAGGCTGAGCCAGGAGGATGAGGAGTAAAGAAAGGACATTCGCGTATAACCAGAGTTAACCAGCATTGCTCTGCAAGATTGGGAAGATGTGCAGAACAAATTCTTCTTTTCTCAAGAAGTGAGGGAATGACACTAAAGGTGCCTCCCTTGTAATTCAGAGTTCCCTCCAGGCGCTGGATTTCATCTTGCCTTATCTTCTGTATTGTATACTCAGAAGATCTTGTGCAACACAGAAAAGAGGCAGGCATCCTGTTACATCGTGCTCTCCTCTGCAGGATCCGTAACGGGTAGAGGACTGAGAGTTTTCCCCCCGGGAGGAAGGGAGAGAAGAAAGCCATGCTTCCAGTCTTAACAGTGGAACATTCTCTCAGAATGGTTTTTTGTAGAGGACTCACACTAAGCATTGACCAGTGTATTTCTCTGAATCAAAATCAGTTCATAAAGTTCAGTGGAGACAAGCAAACCTACAAGGAAATCATGAATCAAAACCATATTGCAGTCAAAGTTTTAGTAAAGAAAATATATTTTTAGTCACTATTCTGTAAGACATGGAGATTGTGTTCCCATATAATGAATGCGAACTAATTCTCTTAAAGATGCTTAACTATTTGCAAGAGGAGATGAAGGAACAACCAGACAAAGTCAGAAAAACAATACTTGAGCACAATAAAAGTTCAGCCAAAACAGTGAAATGATTCTTTTGATAAAGGTCCAGAAGTAGATGTGACCTTCTACTAAGACACAACAAGTTGAAAGCAGTAACTAGTGACTAATCATATACAGGGAAGGACCTGTTAGACTGTGAACAGAAACCCTGTAGACCTACAGAATGGGATAAAATAGTCCAAATCTTAATTGAAAGAACTGCCAGGCCACAGTAACATACCAACAATGTATCCTTCAGACAAAGGAAACATAAAAGTTTTATTGGGCGAGTATTGTGTGAGTTCATCACTAGTAAACCTGCCTTCTTAGGAGTAGTAAAGGAAATTTTTCAAAATGATATGAATGGGTGCTAATCAAAAAACTTTTAAAAAATAAGTACAGAATCAAATACAAAAATGATATTCTGGTTGTGTTGCATAAATTATTTTTACCTCTAGAATAAAATTTAAAAGGTAAGAGAACTAACAATACCTACAATAATTTGTTAAAGAATTTGTAATTAAAAAGGTCACAAATTGTTACACCAATTCCACTAAGTGAGGAGAGGAATAAAACTGCAGTTTTTAAATGTGACTGAAGTTCAGTTCTTATCAGCTTAGAAGTGACTCAGAAAAAGATGTTTTGTATTAGCATAACTGTAAGAAAAACAAATACCCTAAAACCGAAATGCAAAATACAGAAAGAATCAGAATTTTATCACTTAAAAAATCACCATATCAAAAAAAAGATAGCAAGAGAGGACAGAAGAAACAAAGGAATTGCAGTCTAAATGTAACAAAATGACAAAAAACACTTATAAAAATGTATTGAAACAGCTGGGCCTGGTGGTTCCTGTCTGGAATTCCAGCACCTAAGGAAGAGGGATCACTGCAAATTTGAGGCTGGGCTACTTAGTGATATCTAGGCCAGCTTGAACTGCCGAGCAAGACAATGTCTCAAAACAAAGTTGAAAATGTAACAAAAAGAGATAGATGAGAATGAGGCTAAGTGGTAGAGTATTCATTTCAGTCCCCAGACCAGTAAACCAGACACAAAAGGAAGGTAATGAAAAGAGGAGTAACTGTGATTGTATTAGATGAAATATACTTCCTTAAGCAAACATATCAAAAGCAATAAAGCCATCATAGAATGATAAAGGGTAACTTAATCAAAGAACATAATAACAAATATTCTAGCTGCTAAAGTATAAAGTAAGTATCAAAAGACAGTGAAAAAAAGAGCAAAACTGGAAAGGGACATCAATACAACATGGATATATCATGACAGAAAATAAATAAGAAAATAGTAGATTTAAGCAACACTACAGACCACAAGGACATAACAGACATTTATAGAACATTCCATGCAAAAGTAGTAAAATAGATGTTTTTTCAAGTGCACTCAAAACATTTATTCTCTAAGAGAGATCGTATGCTATGCCACAATTGTGTCTCCAAAATGTAAGATGTTTGAAGTCATATCAAATTTCCTTCCCATTCATGATAATATAAAAATAGAAATCAAGAATTGTAAAATTCACAAATATGCAAAAATTGACTACTTACATTTAAACATTTATTAATAAAAAACAAAAAGGAAATCAATAAATATCTCAAGATATATAAATGGAAACAATGTATCAAAACTAATGAGATGTATATAAAATGTATGAATAAAAACAAAAAATGATGAGATGTCACAAATATTCTATGAGGGAAATGTAGATCAACAATCACTTATATAGAGAAAAAGATTTAACTTTACAACTCAAGAAACAAAAGAAGTGCAAATTAATTTTTAAAAAATTTTAAATAGATTTTATTGGTACATTTTATATACACATCATGATCACATTCCACATCGATAATTTATACCAGTATATGATATGATTTAATTCTCATTTTTTGACTTCCCTTCCTACCTACAAGCCCCTGCCCATATCTATCTATCTATCTATCTATCTATCTATCTATCTATCTATCTATCTATCTATCTTGTTTCCTCTTTTACCATCAAATTTTTTCTTCCCTTCATTACTTAATCCTATCCTCCTTTTCCATTTCAATTTCTATTTCACAATAGCTATCATACATTCTGGAATTCATTTATATCATCTGTTCCTCATACCAGAGAAAAGATACCATCTGTGACCTATTTATTTCACTTATAGTATGTCCGCAAGTTACATCTATTTGACTATAAAAACTCAAATGTATCAATTTATGGCAGAGTAGTACTCCATTTTATTTTAAAAAAGCATCTTTATCTAGTCTCCAGTGTTGGGCATTTGGGTTGTTTCTAAGACAAAGAGCTAGCACAAACTGAGCTGCTATAAACATGGGTGCACATATATTGCTGTGATATGAATCTTTTAATTATTTCACGCATATACCTAGAAGGGTCAAATGGGACCACTAATCTTAGTTTTTTGAGGAATCTCCACACTGATCTCCATAGTGGCTGTATCAGTCTACATTCCCAATAACAAAAGAGAGGGATTCATTCCTCCCCCCAGCCTTGCCAGCATTTGTTGCTGGTTAATTTCAAAATAGCAGCCATTCTTTGCAGAGTGAGATGGAATCTCAGTGTTGTTTACATCTGCAACTCTCGAATGACCAGTGATGTTGAGCATTTCTTCACATGCTTCTTGGCTGCTTTTACTCTTCCTCTGAAAAGTGTCTATTCACTTCAGATTCCCATTTTTTAATTGGGTCTTTTAATTTGGGTGGGGGGTGATTTTTTAAAAACTCTTTATATATTCTAGATAGTAGCCTTTTGTCTGAGAAACAACTGGTAAAAACTTTTTACCATATTGCTGGTTGTCTTTACACTTTCCCAGTGGTTTCTCTTGCTGTGCAGAAGCTTTTTAATAAGATGAGATCCAATTTGTTAATTATTTCTGCTAGTTTCCATGCTATAGAGGTTTTGCTCAGAAAGTCTTTCCTTAAGTCAGTGTCTCCAAGAGTTCTACCTAACCTGTTCTGCAGCAGATATAGTGTGTCTGTTTTAAAATTTAGGTCACTAATCCACTTTGATCTTAGGTTAGTGCATGGTGAAAGAGGTAGGTCTGTTTTAGCCTTTGGCATTTTTGGAGCCCAGTTTTTCCAGCATTTGTTAAGGAGGCTATCTTTCTTCCATTGAGGATATTTGGCACCTTTATCAAAGATGATGTGGCTTAGTATATCTGGGCTTGTTTCTGAATCTTTTAGTCTGTTCCACTGATCCTCAGGTCTGTTACTTTGCTAGTAGCATGCAGCTTTTATCACAGTGGGTTTATAGCTAGTATAGTTTCAAATTGGGGGTCATGATATCCCATGCCATGTCCTTGTTGCCTAGAGTTGTTTATGCTGTCATAGATCTCTTCTGGTTCCAGATGAATTTTTGGATTTTTTCCTCCATATGTGAAATAGCTGTTGGGATTTCAATCAGGATTGAATTGAATCTATGTAGTAGTTGTGGGAGTATAGCCATTTTGACAATACTACTTCTTCTTAAGAAACAGAGGACGTCTTTCCATTTTCTGATATGCTCTTTAATCTCCTTTTTTAGCATGCTGCAGTTTTCAGAATAGAGATCTTCCACTGCCTTTGTTAGATTGATTTCTAGATTTCATTTTTGAATGCTATTGCAAAAGGAATTTGTTCCCCAGTGATTCTGTTGTTTGTGTATAAAAAGGCTATTGATTTTTGAGCATTGACCTTGTATCCAGCCATGCTACTAAAATTGCTGATTAAGTATAGCGGTCCTTAGGTTGAGTTTTTAGGGTGTTCTATATAGTGTATAATGTCGTCAGCAAATAATGACAGTTTAACTTCTTCCTTTCCTAACTTTATTCGTTTTATTTCTTTCTCTTGTCTAATTGCTATGGGTAATGTATCCAGCAACATATTGAACAGGAGTAGTGATAGCAGACATTCTTGTCTTGTTCCTGATCTTATTTCGAAAGGCTTCAGTTTTTGATCATTGAGGATGAGACTGGCTGTTGGTTTCTCATAAATAGCGTTTTCTAGTTTGAGATAAAGTCCATATATTCTGATTTTCTGTAGGGTTTTGATCATGAACAGTTGTGGGATTTTGTCAAAGGCCTTTTCTGAATCTATTGAGATGACCATATGGCTTTTGTCCGTGAGTCTGTTAATATACTGCAATACATTTATTGATTTACATTTGTTATACCACCCTTGCATCCCTGAGATGAATCTAACTTGGTCAAGGCATATGATCTTCTTGATAGTTCTCTGTATTCTGTTTGCCAGTATTTTACTTAGGACTTTTGCATCAATGTTCATCAGGGAGATTGGCCTGTAGTTCCAATTTTTGGTTGGGCATTTCGTTCTGTTTGGAATCAATGTAATAGTTGTTTCTAGTAATAAACTTGGGAGTACTGCTTGCCTTTTGATTTAAATAATGAGTTTGAGAAGCAGTAGCATTAACTCTTCTTTAAAAGCTTTGTATAATTCAGCTGTAAAGCCATTAGAACCAGGACTTTTCTTTGTTGGGTTTTTATTATATTTTCAATTTCACAGATTGATATTGGGGTTTTTAACATTTTGATGTGTTCTTCATTCAACTTTGGAAGTCCACATGTGTCTGGGAATCTATCCATTTATTCTAAATATTCTATCTTACTGGAATACAAATTTTTTTAATTATTCCTAATTGAATTCTTTATTGGTGCATTTTATATACAGCTCACAATCACACTCAACATTGGGGAATTTGCACTGGTATATGACACAAGTTAATTCTCATTGTTACCCATATCCCTACAACCCCACAACCCTCACCCCCTATATGCATGTGCTTTCTTTCTCTTTTCAAATCATATTTATTCTTTGCCCTCATTACTTTCCCCTACCACATTCCCTTTGAATATTTCCTATTTCACAAAATCTATCATACATTCTAGAACTCATGTCCATCTACAGGTTCTCATACCAGAGAAAAGATATGGTATTTATGTATCTGTGATCTATTTATTACACTTGTTAGTGTGTCCTCAAGGTGTGCCTATTTGCACATAAATGACTGAAACTTGTTTTTATGGCAGAGTAATACTCCATTTTATGAAAGAAAACCCACATCTTTATCCAGTCTGCCACCGATGGGCATCTGGGTTGTTTCCAAGATTGGGCTATCACAAACTGAGCTGCTATGAACATGGGTGCACATATGTCTATACAATATGACTCTTAATTCCTTCAAGTATATTCCTAGCAGGAGAATAGTAGGGTCAAATGGGACCTCTAATCCTAGTTTTCTGAGGAATCTCCACACAGATCTCCACAATGGTTGCACAAAGCAAATATCCCACCAGCAGTGGAGAAGTGTTCCTTTCTCCCTGAAGCCTCAACAGCTTTTATTGCTATTGAATTTCACAATAGCAGCTATTCTAGGGAGAACAAACATCATCAAAATGGCTTTACTTCCACAACTACTATACAGATTCAATCCAATTCCAATAGAAATCTCAACACCATACTTCACAGAGCTAGAGAAAATAATGAAAAAATTCATCTGAATCCACAAGAGACCTAGAATAGCAAAAGCAATTCTAAACATCCAGGACATGGCAGGGGGTATTGTGATCCCCAATTTAAAACTGTACTATAAAGCCACTGTGATAAAAACTGCATGGTGCTGGCAAAGTACCAGAACTGAGGACCAGTGATAGATTAGGAGATCCAGAAACAACTCCAGATACACTAAGCCATCTTATCTTTGACAAAGGAGCCAAACATCCTCAATGGAGGAAAGACAGCCTCTTTAACAAATGGTGCTGGAAAAACTGGGCTTTAACCTGCCAAAAACTAAAGCTGACTTATTTATTACACTGTGTACTAAACTAAAATCACAATGGACTTGAGACTTAAACATTAAAACAGAAACAATAAAGCTGCTGCAAAACAGGTTAGGTAAAACTCTTGGAGACACTGGCTTAGGCAGAGACTTCATGATCAAAACCTTTATAGCACAAGAACTAGCAGAAAGAATCAACAAATGTTGATCTCATCCTACTAGAAAGCTTCACCACAGCAAAAGAAACCACTGGCACTGCTAAAAGACAACCAACAACATGGGAAAAATTTTGACTAGCTGTTTGTCAGACAGAATACTACTATCAAAATACTACTATCAAAAATAAAGAACTTAAAAAAATCAGCCCCCTCCAGTTTAAAGACCCATTTCAAAAATGGGCATCTGAAATGAACAGACACCTCTCAGAGCCAGAAGTAAAAGCAGCCAAGAAGCATGTGAAGAAATGTTTGACATCACTGGTCATTCAAGAGATGCAGATGAAAACATTGCGATTTCATCTCATTCTATACAGAATGGCTGCTGTTGTGAAATCAACCAGCAATAAATGCTGGTGAGGCTGTGCGGAGAAAGGAACCCTTCTCCACTGCTGGTGGGATTGCAGATTTGTACAACCATCATGGAGATCAGTGTGAAGATTCCTCAGAACTCATTCATTTTTATGTCACCCAAAATGACAAACATGTTTAAAAAATAAATATGCCTGGGCCGGAGATTTAGCTCAGTGGTTCCGGTGCCTGCCTCACAAGTGCAAGGCCCTGAGTTCGATCCTGGTAACTACATACAATGCTGGGCATGGTGACTCGTGCCCACCAGCCATCAATACCACACACCACAGTGCCAGGTGTGGTGGCTCACGCCTGTAATCCCAGCACTTGGGAGACAGAGGCAGGAGGATTGCTGAGGTCAAGGCTTGCCTGGGCTACATAGTGAGCTGAGGGCCAGCCTGAACTACAAAGTGAGACCCTGTCTCAAAATAAAAATAAATCAATAAATAAAATAAATATGCCTTCAGTTGAGTAACTTGAATATATTTTATGACTTATACATGATGCCACAGGTATGATAGCTTGTTTATCTGTATGGAATTTTAAAACCAGTTGAAATTGGTTTGCCTGTGCTAATTTTCATTTCATCCTGCTGTCTAGAATAACAGACTTCCAAACTACAGATATAGTGGTTACTAACATCTTATCCCATTGGCCTGATTATTGCCAATTATTGGTTCAATTCTTTCATTTCTCTTGATAAGGAATCCCTAGGTTAACTTAAATATGAAGAGAGGCTTTTTAAGCATAAATTTTCCAAAGAGAATTATAAATTAAATCTTTTAAAGTTCTAGAATAGTTTTCATTTTTTCACAAAGGTTGCCAGTTGAATTCTTCTTCCTCCCAGTCAGCCAACTATCTCTTGGCATAGGCTAACATATGTTTCCTTTGAACCACACTCTAATCTTGCCATTTCTAAAATTGTACATTTCCAGGCATGAACATATGCACACACACAGACACACACACACACACACACACACACAGATACAGAGAGAGACATTCTGAAGATCACTTCTAGAACAGTCCTTTTTTTGTGAGAGTTCCCACAGGAGTCAGGTGCTTCCTCTTTCTTATTTAAGTATGCCCCTAGCTAATGTTTCTTCCATGAGAAAGTTTTGGGCTTTTTCCTAACATAGGAGAAGCAGCAAAACGTACAATTAAGAGGATACAAATAAGATCTGTCCCAACCACATGCAAACCCACAGTAAATTTTTGATACAGGAAGTTGCTCATATTTTAGTTTCTTTCTTTCTCTTTTTAATATGACTTAAGAACTCTCTAGTTGGGACTGAAATATATCACTTCCCTATAATAAAGTAAGGACAGTTGTTTTGCTAACCACATAAAATACTGTAACAATAATTTTTATGAATTAAGATTTTAGAGCATTGTTAAAGGTTTTCTAAACTGTCTTTTACATCCAATTTGATTTTTTTTTTCTTGCGGTACTGAGGAGTGAACTTGGGCCCTTGTGCATCCAAGGTTGGCATGGTACCACTTGAACTAAATCCCCAGCCTCCAACTTGATTTTGCAATTGTTCAAATTAAAGAATAAATTATTTTACAGAGTATAAATGATGTTAAGCTGGTATCTTATTGAAATAAATATTTATATAAATTTCTTTAAAAATTGACTTTAATGGTTCATTTTATATACACATCATGATTGCACTCAACATTGACAATTTGTACCAGTATATGATACTCATTTTACCCCATTCCCTGCTCACCCTATAACTTCCACCTGGTATAAACATAAACTTTGCTTCCTTTTTTACCATCAACTTTTTTTCCCTTCTTTACTTACCCTTACTCCCCTTTTCCCTTTGAATATTTTCTATTTCACAATAGCTATCATACATTCTAGAACTCATTTACATATTCAATTTCTCATACCAGAGAAAAGATATGGTATCTACACATCTGTGATCTATTTATTTCCCTTATGAATATGTCCTCAAGGTATGTCCATTTTAGTATAAAGGACTCAAATTTAGTAATATTTATGAAAAAATAATTCCATTTTATAAAAAAGGTCACATCTTTATCTAATCGCCAGTGATGGGCATTTGGGTTATTTCCAAGAATTACCTATCACAAACTGAGCTGCTATAAACATGGGTGCACATGTGCTGCTGTGATCTGAACCTTTTAATTCTTTCATTTATATATTTTGCAGGGGAATATTATAGGAGAGTGAACAAGTTTCTAGGGGTCCTGCTCTTCTTAACTGGCTCTATCTTATATTTGTCCCTATTGTCTCTGTTGTCCTCTAGCATCTATAAGGTTCCCAAGGTCTATGTGATTTCTATAGGTCCTCTAACCCTATTTATAATCTTTCCCTCTCCTGTCTCTCTACCTTCACAACTCCCCAGTGACCTTTTATTTCCAAAGAGCAGTGCTGCTATACTGAAGGACCTGCTTGTTGTAAACACATTTCTGGTTCATTCTAAATTTTAGCATATGGTCATAAATGCAACTCATGAAGTTAAATGTATCAGGATAGTAGTTGCCAAAGCTTATAATTTTCTGTGCTGTGTCCCATACTTTGATGAAACCAATTATATTACATCAACAAAGATGATGATTGTTCTTTTCAAATACCTATCATGGTATGCCAGAACTGAGATTACTTAAGGGCTATTACAGATCCAAGCAGGACAACCCAGGAAGTAGCCATCTCCTAAGGGTACCAAAAATTAAGAAGAGGCTTGAAACAAACATATTATAAATGTCTTGAAAAGAACACTATCCTGCTACAGAGAAATTGTAATTAGTTAAGTATTTTAGTATCATTTCCTCATGTTATAGCATAATCAGAGCATTATAATTAAATAAATTCTTAGACATTTTCTATTAAAAGCAACAACACTTTTAAATGAACTTTTGTAAAAACAAACTGGGAAAATTTAAATCTTTCCTGAGAGGATGTTGAAAGCTTTCTTATTTTGTAAATAAGGATAACCGAGGAATGTTGCAAAGTACTTTTCTTTTGTCTTCTCTGCCATACTGGACATAATTACCTCAGAAGTTCAATCTTACATCTACCTGTGAAAGGTTAGCAGTAAAAAGTTGTGTAGGCCTGGACTACTAATCTGAGCTCCAAAATAGATTTTCTTACTGGCCTAAGAAAGAACCTAAATTTTTGGAGAAATTGGGGTATTAAAATGGAAAGTTTTATCTCTATTATTTCAAAATGAATAATTATAGGCATCCATTTTAGTATGAATGATACTAATGTATCACTCTTTATGACAGAGTAATATTCTATTTTATAGAAAAAAATACCAGATCTTCTTTATCTAGTCTCCCCCGGATGGGCACTTGGACCATTTCCAAGATTTAGCTTTTGCAAACTAAGGTACTATAAACATGGATGCATATATACCATGTGAAATGAACAGGGCATAGTTGTGTAAATATTGTATCATTTCTCTAGTATAAGAAACTGAAGGTATAAAAGAATTCCAAAATGTATGATAGGTATTATGAAATAGGGAAAGGGGAGTAGGGAAAAATAAAGAAAGGAAAGAAAAAATTTGATGGTTAAAAAAAGGAAACAAAGCTTATGTATATGAGGAGGGATTTTAGGGAGATCAGGAGGAAGGGGGAAAATGAGAATCAAGATGTGTCACATACAGGTACAAATGATCAATGTTGAATGTGATCATAACATATGTATAAAAATGTACCAATAAAATCAATTAAAAATCCTATCTTGAAATTTGACTTTGTAATAAATAGCTGAGTCTTAGCCAATCATAGAAGCTGAGCCACATAGGCATCCAATGATTCAAACTATGTTCAACTAAGGCAATCGCGGAGCTATAAGCAGTCTGGCAGCTTTTGTATTTCAACTTCTATTTTCCATATGTCACTTCATTTGCTCTGATGATGCATATAATGCACAGACGTGGTGTGGTGCAGCATTCCATATCATTCTGGATCCTCCTTGTCACTAGATTCAAGAGTCACAGTTAAAGATAATTAAGATCTGCAAAACTAGATTTTTGGGGGTAATTTCTGTGTTTTAATAGTATAATGAAATTAACCTCCCATGATTTTACCAACTTAAGACACAACTATTTTGACTTCTTGCATTGTTTTATATAGAGAGTCATATATTTAGGAATATTAAAACTGATATTAATATAGCTATAACATGATATAGTTAATACAGATATAAATACATAGATGTTAATGCTGTAGCTTTTTCCAAAATATGAATCAAACTGTCATAAAATTCTCTCAATTACTTTGAGAAGAACTTTCAAATATATACCTGTGAAGTAGTTATCAATCAACTAAACAAAGAAAAACTACTAAATAAATTTGATTATCTGTCATGTCTTACTTACTTTTCATTGCTGGGACAAAATGCCCAACACTTACAAATTAAAAGAGGAAAGGTTCGTTTCAGCTCACAGTTCACAGAGGTTTCAGTCTACTGTCAGATGGTTCTGAGGCACGGCAATACATCAAAGAAGCATGGCAAAGGAGAAGCACTCCTGCAGGGAAGGCAGAAGGCAGTGAATAGCAAACCCTGCCTTCTTTCCATTTCATCATGCTCCACCCAGCTTACAAGCCTATTGATCGGTGTCATCTACATCCTAGGTAGGGTTTTCATTAATTGGCATGTAGAACTATGCTAAACCAGTTTAGTTACCACATGCTCTCTTTTATACACAGCATTTCACTTTGTAGTTCAGGCTGACCCTGAACTCACTATGTAGCTGAGGCTGGCCTCAAATTTGGGGCAGTCCTCCTGCGTCTGCCTCCTGAGCACTGGGATTGCATGAGCCACAATGCCAGGTCCAATCACACACTCTTAAACCATGGATCACACACCTGTGATCCATCCCCTTCCCAAAAGCCCTGCCTCGGAGACTTTGTAGGGATTCCTATATACAAGCTACAGTACTAAAACATTTACAGTGATCTAATAGGTAATCAGTCACTGGCCTCAGGGGACTTTTAATATTCTTTTCATTCATATAAGGATTTATAGGAAATTAATTTAAATTCACATTTCATCAGGAACATAGAATGTGTAATAGAAAAAGATTTCATTATACTGTTTGAGTACTCATCTCTAACATTCATTTTGAAATTCTTGTAATGATTTTTGTATGTTTTAGACTGTATTGAGAGCTAAAAATAACGTAAGGTCAGCTAGCTAATTAACTATAAATTTCCAGTTACAAGTAATTACATTTGGAAATTTTCCGTTCATTGCCCTCTTCCAGACATGTTGCTCAGGGCTACTGATATTAATACTAAAATGAACTCTATTGAAGATATGAATGCTTTTGATCTGAGGAAGGACTGGAACCAAGCAGGTTTCTTACAAATGGTTATAGAGTCGATTTACATTTAGACTAGATTCAACGTTTCTCAGAAACTTGCAGGGCACCTGAGGCCTTCTAGAGCAGAGACATTGTCTTTCTGCAAGCCAAAGTGCTGGCTGGATTTGCAGGTAGAATTCACTTGTTTGGATGCTGTACGATTTTAAAATGCCTTACATTGGATAGTTTTACATTTTTATTTGAAACTTTGGAAAAATGTAAAATATTTTCCTTGGAGGTCTTATCCTTAGGATTTGACTTTATTTACAAATAGTGTAGAAACATCTAGAGGGATTAACACTAGAGTTTCCCCATGACAAAGGGACAAGAAAGCAATTCAGAATATTTGTTACAGGCCATAAGTCATAGCTCTAGGGAAAAGTATGTCTGGTGTTTCCTCATGGTTCAGCTTCACGTTGGTAAGAACACATTGGGAACAAGGGAAAAGCACAGTAATGTGAAACACGCATGTTTCTATCTTAGTGAACTTCCTGAAATTGAGTGACCATCTTGCCTTCTGGGAATCCTCAGATGCGGGATATCTAAGCAGAAGGAGCAATAAATGTCTTTTTTTGTCACAGGCAATAAAGGCATATACCTGCCGTGAAGAAACTGTAGACTTGGGAAGAAGAAGCAGAAGTAGATTTGGACCACTAGATCTAGGCTTATTTTCAAACATTCAATCTTCTATTTAAAAACTTATGTGAACTCCCAGTGAAATTTTATGTGAAAGTCACTTGTGATAAAAATGTAATGCCAATTTTTTAATAAAAATTTTAAAGACAAAGTTCTTTCACTCCCATACATTTTTAAAAACTTTCGTTTTCATGTTTAGCATAACATAATACATTTTCAAATTAAAAGGCCCTATTTCTTGAGTTTAAGAAAAACTTTTAAAAAACAGCCAGAATACTCTTCCCATTGCAATGAAAAAAATATCTGTGCTTCATTTGACTTCTATTAGGCTGACTTCCATTGTTCTCTCTCATTGTTAAATATGCTGTAAGAAGAAAACATATCTTTTAAAATGAATCTAATTCTCTTATATTGATATATTTTTGTGCAACATAATAATTACATTTTGGGGGGGGAGTTGGTGTATAGATATAATATATATTACATCTTAGATATTTTCAGTCCCTCTTCTCCCTTCCTACCTTCCCTTCCCCTTTATCCCAATCCTCTTCCTCATCTCTAAAATGTCTGCCTCACTATTTCCAATCTTCTCCCCTTCATTTTATTTTTACATTCATATATATTATATTATAATATATATATATAAATTATATTATGTTTATATATATATATAAATTTGTATATGTATTATTTTTCTCACAAAAGAGAAACCTTGTGATATTTAACCTTCTATATTTGACTTATTTCCCTGGATATCATGGTTTCAAGATCCATTCTTTTTCCTACAAAGAATTCTAATTCATCTCTCTTTATGACTGAGTAAAATTCCATTGTGTACGTATTTTCTGTATCCACTTGTCTGTTGATGGGCACTTAGGCTGTTTCCATAGCTCAGCTATTATGAACTATAATAGGGAAAACATATCCATGAATGTGCAGTATTATGTCTTTATTGTGGGGGGCAGTTACTCAAGAGAGTATACTAGGTCAATGGAATTTTTTTAGTTTTTCTGAGGAGCCGTCATCTTATCTCCCTTCTGGTTGTCTGAGTTTGCATTCTTACCAACAATGTAGCAGGGCTCCTTCCCCACACCCTCCCCAGCACTCTTGTTTTTGTGTCCTTGGTTAAAGCTGTTCTGAGTGGAATCTCAGGGTGGTTTGGATTTGCATTTTTTCTTATATCTACAGATGATGAACATTTTTCATATACTTATTGGACATTTGCATTTCTTTTGAGAAGTATCGATTCAGTTGATTTGCTCATTTTTGATTGGCTCTTTAATTTTGAACAAACTTATTTTTAGATAATTTTATATCCTAGATATTAGTCTTTTATCAGCAGACTAGCTGGCAAAATTTTGGTTCTCATTGTGTAGGTTTTCTTCTCTTTGCAGTGTAAAAGCTTTTTCATTTAATATATACCATTTGTTGATTCTTTGTATTTTAAAAAATGACTGTAATTCTAAAGACATCCAAGTTGCAAAAGTAATATTCTTCCTGCTTAAAGAAATTTTCCTGTGAATCTCCCTTCCCCATGATGGCATAACGTGGCCCTGAGCCCTCTACCGGAAGCTGTCCGAGCACACCCTGCAGTCCCCCTGAGGCTTCAGCGAAGGACTGGTTTCCATTGGCTTCCAGTGTAGAGTTCTGCTGTGTCAGAGGGCTTGTCCATGAAGGTTTAGAAGTGCTTTTCATTTTAAGATTAATAGGCAAATGGGAGGTGATTTCAGACTTTGCAAGGAAGCCTCAAGTGTCCTGTTCATTGCTGCCTGAATTTTTCAACTCTTGCAAATCCTCCTGCTGTTTTCCCAAATGTCCACAATATTCACTAAGTTGGCAAGTGTGTCATGAATGGTGGTGTTGTAATTGACACTAAATCTGTAGAATAACAACTTGACTTTGGGTAGTAGGTAAGTCCTGTGGGTTACATTTATCAGAGCTGTGAAAATAGCCACAGAACAAAAATCAATGACACTCCATTTATTTTTCTGGTAAGATGTCTCATGAAGTTGAGCCTTCAGAAACTTTCATTTTGGAATATTTGGTTTATCCTCACCAAAAGAAAAGCACGTCCTTGAGTTGCTGCTCCTCATTACGTCTGCAGCTCGAAAGGTGCTTTAGAGGGAAGTTTGGAGCCAAACCGCCCAACTGGTGTTAGTGCACCAGACCTCGAGTACTATTGCAAAGGTTGCTCGCTGGTCTGTTCACTGTAGATAGAAATACTTGCTCCAGAGGACTACACGATTTTAACATTATTTTTAGGTACCAGTGCTCATTTCTTTCAGCTTCTCTCCTCTTATGCTTGCTCTTTACTAGAAACATAACTCTAGGTAAATCCAAACATTTAGGAATACATTCTAAGCATACACATGCATGTGCATTTGTGCACACAAACATACACATATTTTCTGCCAATTTTATCTGATTTGAACTTTCAAGTAATAAGAGCCACCTGTAATTAAAGGCCAAAATGCTGGGACTACATCTATAAACCTCTGGAAACCTTTAATAACTCATTTAAAATAAACTTCCATAGTACTGGTTGTGAATTTGAATTCTGCTCTGACTTACCAATTGCCTTTACCTTATTACACTACCTGACTATTTATAATTAACCATACTTGGTTTAATCTTCACCAAATTTTAACAAATGCCTAGAGTGCACATCATTTCTGTAAAGATAATTCATTCTTTGCTAAGGAATTTATCCAAAGATTTGTCACACATTTTAGTTTCTATCTTTGGCACCAGATTAAATTGGTAATGTAACTGTAAACATATTTTAATAATATAATCAAATTTTACAATTCTAAACAAATATAAAAAACATCTAGTGCCAGGTGTGGTGGCTCACGCCTATAATCCCAGCACTTGGGAGGCAGAGACAGGAGGATTGCAGAGTTTGAGGCTTGCCTGGGCTACATAGTGAGCTCAGAGCTAGCCTGAACTACAAAGTGAGACCCTGTCTCAAAAATATATATATATATATATATCTAATAATGACCAACTGATGCCAAAGGAGAAATAAATAATTTTGGATCCCTCAAAACATTTGAACTACAAATTTGGTGTATACTTTATAATTCTAAATTTGTTATTCTAGAAAACCTTTATTCTACCTTGCTCTGCTTAAACTTCCAATAGAATATAAAACTACTGAAATTGTAACATTTTCATTCTCTTTACAAAATTAAAATATTTTAATATTTCAAAAGCAAAAATGAAATCTGGAAAATATAAACTCAGCATTCTTTATAAGATTTGTTCTATCATCTCCTAGTTTGGGTAAAAATATACTTCACATTAAAAATCTATTTAGATGATTTAATATCTGTTCAATTATACTCGCATCAAAGTTTTCCTAATAGAATAAATAGTGCCTTGGTTCATAAACTTCATTTACTCCATGATTCTGGAAAAGATGGCCATGTCTGTGTTCATGTAGGGAAAATGGCCATAGTGGTGTTTCATCATTTAGGATGTGGAGTTTGCAACAAAAACAAAATTTTGCCGAATGCTTCTGTTTGTGAATGACTGTTCTCAAACTAAAGCATTTGGAACAAAGAAACCACTATGTTTGGCTTTCAATTTCTTTATTCCTCTCAAACTTATTTCTGTTCTAAAAATGTGTACCATATTTGAGGTATTTACAGCTTTTGCTGCTGAGTACTTTCAGATATTAAAATAATGTTATTTGTCTCTGTACATTCATGTGTCTTTGAATTATTTCATTGTTTTGGAGTTTCCTTACTGTTTCTTTTTTTTCTAGTTTTTGTGTCTTAACTTTCTGACATCTTTTTGCTAATGTAACTCTTGTTTTTTTTTACTTTGTTACTAATCACTCAATCAATTGTATTTAACCAAATTTACATTTGAAGATGTTTCTTTTACAGAAATACAAATCAGCTTGTAAACGCATAGGTAAATCTGTCAATTTAAGAATGAGTATAGGAACGTTTTCTGGTTCACTGTTCTTACTAATACAAATTTTGAATAGATTTGGAATGAGGTATTTATTCCAAGTGCATTTTTTTTTTTTTTACTATTTGTCTGCGTACTGAAAGGAAATTTAAATTGAATGCATTCATCACCCAAATTGATGTCAGGCTTAGGATATTAGGGAAAAATCTGGCTGCAATAAAATTCTGGTCAATTCCATAAATCCCATGATGACTTGCATGTCATCCTTAAGTATATCACGTCGACCTGAAAACCATACCACATACCAGAGAAAGGAAAACAGAGGCATGGCTGTCAGAATCTATACAATGCCATGAGAAGGGGGAAATGATTTATAGTAAAAGAAGAGACACTTGTTTCATACTCAAGAAACTTGTTCCCATTTTCTTGTTCTTCATCTTTTTTGTACCATGCAAAAACTGGCTAGAGATTTAGAACTTGTTTCAGAAGTAAAATTCACTGAAA